>BDDA01000209.1:51687-63758 GCA_001662385.1 Chlamydomonas asymmetrica | reverse complement strand
TGCGCCCCCCCCCCCCCCCAGCAGCAGGAGCCATGCCAGCTTTCCCTCCCGGCAAGTGTATCAGAGCTTGAAGGGCTATGCCTCTGGTCACATTGGGATACTGAGCGACCGCGATCTGCCGCTCCACAATTTGGGTCACGACTCACGACCCAGGCCCATGCCATCTGGGTCATGTGACGCGCGAGATACCGATCTGGGTCAAGCGATCACCGTACCGCGTGTCATCCCGTGCAGGTGTGCGACGTGCTGCAGCAGCGCTTGGTGGACACCGAGGCTGAGCTGGAGGAGACGCAGCAGGCCATGGCCGCGCTCTCCCGCAGCGCCAAGCCCCATGCCCACGACCGCATGTCCGACCAGGGCACTGCCGCCAGCAGGGCAGCCGCCGGCTTCTCATCCACGCTCTCCCCACCCCGCGCCAGCGCGCCAAGTGGCAGCTCGCCTGCCGCAGCCACCATGGCAGGCGGCAGCGCCGCCGCCGCAGCCGGGGGGGAGGACAGCATCACCTCACCGGGCGGGCCGCTGGTGCCCGGCTTGCCGGCGGACAACAACCTGAGCAGGAAGGCGGTGCGGCGGGCGCTCGCCGCGATGCAGTCGGCGCACAAGGTGCTGGCGACGCAGGCGCACCTGCTGCGCAGCGCGTTTGCGCAGGGCCTGGAGATGAGCGACTTTGCAGCGGCGGCGCGCTCGCAGAAGGGCCTCGACGGCGCGCCCGACGTGCTGCAGCTGCTCAACAAGCACCTGACTAAGTGAGCGGCCTTTTTATGAGGTCTGCATGCGCATCAGCGCATGTGCACACACCCTCCTCTTACTTGCTCAGCCCACCAGTTCACGTATGGCTCGCCAGTGGCCGGCTGATTGTGTTAGCTGCGGCATGAGCTATGCCGGATTTGAGTGTGTCCATTGCTGGTTTGATGCAACGTGGCCTTGCCCCGATCTCTGCTTGCTGTCCTGGAGCGTCTTGCAACCAAGGGTGGTGCGAAAGTGTTACGCCACACCCACCCACAGAAGGGCACGATGGATGACACCTGGCTGCTGGTGCCGAGGTCCCTTCCTCCCCTGGACACCATGCACTTATGCATTTCCAATGCATGCAACCTGTGATGCATGCCCCTCCATGCAGGATGCTGGGCGAGATGGCAGGCCTGCCTGGCGTGCCCACGGGTGGCGCCGCTGACGCCGCCAACGGCGCGAGCAGCAGCGGCGCGCCTTACACAGCCTCCCCTGGCGGCCTGAACACGCCCACCCAGGCGTCAGCTGCCAAGGTGGGAGCTCAAGGACGATTCACACACGCCGAGGGCGCTAAGTGTTAGGGTGCATTCAGATCAACAGCATTGATCGACACAGGGCTCAACTGTCCTGCACGCAACATCAGGGTAATCTGCCCGTTGCCTGGGTGGGATGAGGGTCGCTCTTGGGTTTTGGGTTTTTGGTTGCCGTACAATCGAAGCGCTCGAGCCGAGGCCGACCCTACCCTCCAGATTAGGACAGTTGACGCACGCAGGTTTGAGTCAACTAAGTCTGCACAAGGCAAGCGAAAAGGGTCGCTGCTGCGTGGCGCCTGCAGGTATCGGCCATGGCCAAGGCAAAGATGATGCGGGACCGGGAGGACGCAGGCCGCCGAGACGCGGCAGCGGCGGCCGACGCGGCGGCAGCCGCGGCGGTGGCGTCCCGCAGCGAGCTGCCGCGCGACCCAGATCAGCTGCGCCAGGCGCTGACGTCCGTTGTGCGGCGGCTCAGGGGCATGGACGAGGACAGGTGGGAGGCTCCCCGCTGTCTGCCACATGGCGGTGTAAATGAGCACAAATCCCATAACGAACCTCGGCATGGCACAGTAAGGCTGTTGTGCCGGGCGTGTTGTGCCTGGAGAGTTTGCATATGGACCTACGTTGGACCTGATGTTTGGTTGCAGCGATCCAGTGCGCGACCTGGTGCCTGCCTGCATCCACAATCAGGTCGGCGGCCCCTTGCAATACCTTGCTGCGTTTGTGACCTGACGTTTGATGCCGCAGCTTCCAAGCGGACCCCATATTTGCCACCGACGCTTCCCGGCTGGAGGACGTCATGCAGCTCTACACGGCGGAGATGGCGCGACTCCAGGGACGCCCGCAGCAGCAGGCCGCGCCCGCGCCTCAAACGTACCAGCAGGAGGCCAAAGCCCAGGCGCCGAAACAGCCGGTGCGTGAGGTGGAGCCTGATGAGGGCCCTGAACCTGAATCACCATTTGTCGCAGTACCTCCGCCGCCGACGCTGATTGCCAAAAGCGAGGTCGAGGCGCCTGCGGCGGCGGAAGCGCCTTCGCCACCCGTGGCCGCCACCACACCACCGCCGCCGCCAGGCAGCATCCCTTACGCGCTCGTCGTGCACACGTCAGACGTCTCACGGGGAGCGTTTGACGGCAGCGTGTTTGTGGCGCTGGCTAACGCTGGCCAGACGATGGAGGGCGGGGCGGAGGGCTTGGGCGCGGAGGTGAAGCTCGCCAGCGATCGCTCCTCGTTCGACGCCCGCCAGGTGAGGGCCTCACCAAAGCAAGCACCAGTGCATGCGCGTGCAGACACGTACGTTTGTATGGTGTACGCTGGGTGTACGGTGACAGCAGGTGCGGTTCTGCACTATCCGCAGAGGTGCGAACAGCGCCTCTGCATACTGGTCACAGCAGTTGGCTTTAACCGTGCGGCAGTTGGTAGGTGCAGTTGTGTCACAGGAGGCGCTTATCATGCCACAGGCAATAGCTGGTTACAGTCGCTCTGGCAGTTACATACTTTACATTCTCTGCAGTCACGAACTGATCCTGCAGTGTCCTGCACTCGTATGTGCTGATGACGCAGGCAGATGAGTTCACGCTGCACTATGCGGACGTGGGCCTGCCGGCGTTTGTGTCGGTGCACCTTGCGGCTGGCGAGGACTCCACAGACAGCTCATGGCACCTCAGCAAGCTGGTCCTCACGCACCCACGCAGCGGCCAGTGCGCGACGTATCGGTAAGCCTGCTCTCAAGCGCTGTGGGCTTAAAACTGGTTTTCGCCCTGCCGCGTTGCCCCGCTGCGTGTGACGGATTAATGTCTTGACGGGATCGCGTCAGTGCATGGTTGATCGCAACTTCCAGCGGTGTCCCGCTATAACCTTCCTAAGGAAGTCCTCCATGCCACGAAAGCAATTCGACCCTAGATCTGACCCAGATGCCACATGGCTGTTTTCTTGCGAGATGAGAGTAACGCGCACTACCGGTACTTATGCCTACGTCATTGCATGTGTGGGATGTATTCTGCAGGTACAACAACTGGCTCCCGGCCGGCGAGGTTGCGGTACTGTACCGCGACTGCCCGCCCTTGGCCTCGTCCCCCAGGGTGCAGTACAGCATCACTGCCTGTACCGCGGACTCCAAGGCCGCCTCCACCAACGCACGCGCATACGTGATGCTCGTCGGCGACAAGGGCGCCAGTGCCGAGATCGCGCTGGTAAAGGCGGCGGGGTCGGGGTCTGGCCAGGCGTGGGCGCTGCCAGCGCGTGGCCAGCGCGAGACTTATGCGGTGGAGGCGCAGGACGTGGGCACGTTGAGGCACGCCATCGTTTGGCTGGTGAGTGGGCCATGACTCATGACTTATAACTCATCAGGCTTGCATGCCGTACCGCGACACCGCACACACGCGGGCTGTGGGTTTGAGAAGGAATGACAATTAATGTGTGGGGCATCGGATGCGAACAACAACGGGTAGCTGGTTGCCAGTTTGCCCTGTAGCAATGTGGCCAGCGCTGTGTGGGCGGCACACATCAGCTTGCTTGGTGACGCGGTCACTCGTTCTCTTCCGCAGGCGAACGACCCTCCTGGCACCCCGGTGCGCTCCTCCTGGCAGCTTGCCACGCTGGAGGTGCTGCACCACGGCAGCGGCGTGCAGGCCACGTTTAATCACAACGCCTGGGTGGGGCCCAGCCGGGCCAGTGCGGTGCTGACCGCCGCATGCACGTCACAGGTAGGCGATACGCAGCACGCTCGTCGGCAGCCCGGCGCACACCCCACATGACCCAACCAGCTCCTCACTGTGCTGAACTCTGCTTGACGCCTTCAAACACGTGCTGTGTGTCGTACCGTGTAGTACTGTGAGGCGTGAGCTCAACACTGCTGCCGTGCGTTGCCTCGCTGCAGGGTCTGTACCGCCACAAGCTGCGTGTGCGCACGGGCGACATTGCGGGCGCGGACTTCTCCGGCAAGGTCTTTGTGTCGCTCGGCTACTGGTGGGGTGACACACCCGAGGTGCAGGTGCGCATACGCCTCACACATCGGCACACGGCTCGCCCTTGACTGCTTGCACAGCGAGGAACTTAGGCTTGTTCGTCCCCAATGTCGCTGTGCCTTGGGACGAGGGGGGGCGGCGGATGCCACTCCCCTCCCACAGAGGCTGACTACAACGAAGGCTTTGCCCTGTTATAATCGTTACGTTACCAGAAGTTACATCCTACCGCATTACACGCCTGACCTTGGCTTGACTCTGGCCTGGAGCTGTGCTGCAATGTTGATTGATGTGTTTTTGCATGCGTTCTGCACGGTCCGCAGGTGTGCGGGCAAGGCAGCAAGAGCGGCGCCGCCACGCTGGGGCGCGCCAGCGTGCAGGAAGCAGAGATCATGGCGGAGGACCGCGGCTATATCAGCAAGTGAGTGCAGGGATGACGGAGAGCGGTGCACAGATACAAGTCATAAAACCTCATCATGACTGCGGGCAGACCAGAGAGGCAGAGGTTAAGAAGGAGTGGGGACAGCGGGCACCCCTGCTGTACCCTGCACGAAAGAATCAAACAATCCTGTGATAACTGGTCCTGCAGCTTGGTGGCCGTAGATTAGACGAGTTACGGTTGCATGCGTGTTGACATACGTGACGCCACACTCACAGGGTCAACGTGCGTGTCGAGGTGGGCGACGAGGCGGATGCGGACACGCTGTGGAACCTGGACAGCGTGGACGTCGTGTGTGACGACCTGCAGCACTACAACAGCACGTACGCGTATGGCGCGTGGCTCGGAAAGGACCGCACCTCGGCGACGCTGTGGAGGAGGTGAGGGGGCTGCTCATCTAGTCATCTGTTGGGCGTCTGCTGTTTTGTACTGTTACATCATCATGAGTGTGCTGGCAACATGGCATGTGCTGGGCCTCAGATGGGGACTGGGGGAGAGGAGTGATCATTGTTGATCCGCTCGGCATGCCAGTCGGGAGGCCTCGCCAAAGGGGTGAAGCTTGTGGGTGAAGTAAGCCTGCCAAATGTTTGCGCATTATGAAAGAAGGAACGGGTGAGTGTAAAGCGGTGGCAGGTCAGTTGCATATGCTTAAACCTGGGTCGTGCTGAGATATCAGCAGCGCCTGGCAGTGCAATGTGCACTTCAATGATCGCCGCACGCTCTACTCGCTTGAGGGTCCCCACATCATGTCATTGTGCGTGCCCCTTGTTGCCCGCAGCAATCCGCTCGTGAACTACAAGGTGGCGTTGACCACTGGGGACACCGCGGCGGGCAAGTGGTCAGGCCAGGTGCGACCCCAGGCCCAAAACGCACCCCGTAGCAGAGCGCACCGGTAACCGAGCGCACCCGTAGCAGACCCCACCCGTGTCTCTCCGTCTGCATGTGCAAGGCGCACCGTAGGCTTGACTTAAGCTTGCAGTAGTGCATCCGTTACCCTTGAACGGTTTTGCAAATACAATAAACCGAGCGTGCATGGCTTCTTGGGTATGCAGCACGGGGGTTGTATCATAACTACATTAGCATCGGTGTGAGAAGCTCATGCATGCCATTGCCGTGCTGCGGTCGCTGCGGCGGTGCTTCCTGGTTTAAAGCCGCTTGGTTACGTGCACGATGTGGCATGCACCATGTACTACATAAATCATGTAATATATCATGGGCCGTGCTTCAGAGCACCTTGTGAAGATGCAAGTTGTTCGCCGTGGACCTGCCCTGTACTGCATGTCGCAGGTGTACCTGACGCTGCACGGGCCCTGCGGGTCCACAGAGGAGACGCTGCTGCAGAATGATGCCACCGAGCGCTCCGGCTGCATCCGCTGCGGAACCACCGAGCTCTTCCGCGTGCGTCTCTCCGACGTCGGCACCGCCATCACCGGCGCCACGCTGCGCGTGCAGGCCGGCCAGCCCTGCAGCGCCTCATCCTCTTCCACCGCCGCCGCTGACGCCACAGACGCCTCAGGCACGCACTGGGCGCTCTCCGCTGTGGCCGTCGAGAAGCTGCCTGATTCAGACGCCGGCGCCGCTGGCACGTCGGCGATTTTCAAGCCACCAAAGGACGCTTCGGTGTCGGCAGCGGCTGCTTCTTCCACGCCTGGGGATGTCGGCGGCGCGCGAAGCGTCGTGGTGCCGGCGGGCGAGGCGGGTGTCAGCGTGGCATTGGAGAAAGTCCGTCCGGAGGTTTCGTACCGCGCCGTACTGACGACCGCGCAAGGCAGTACCACCGACAGCGACACTGCGGCGGCGCCGTTCGACGGCAGCGCGTACCTCACCCTCACCGGCATCGACGGCAGTACGGAGGAGGTACTGATCGTACCGCACGGCGCGGCGGGCGGTACCGCAGGCGCGAACGGGGCGGGCAAGAAGAAGGGCCGGAAGCAGCAGCAGCAGCAGCCGTACGCGCCGGGCGGGTCCGCGGTGTGCCTGTTGTCTGCAGCAGACGTGGGCGCGCTTTCCAGCGTGGCGGTCCGTGCGGACTTTTCGGCGCCGGGCTGCACAGCGCAGCAGTGGAAGCTGGGGACGGTCGAGGTGCAGAACCTGGTTTCGGGCGCTGCGGGTCTCTTTTCCTACCAGGCTGCGCTCACGCCCTCAGACTGCACCACCACGTTGTACCAAAGCACGCAGATCGAGTACAGCGTCCGCACGGTGACCCACCAAGGCCATGGCTCCGAGCCCGGTTTCGGAGGCGATGTCTTTGTGGAGATCGTGGGCTCGTACGGATCAACCGGGGAGATCAAGCTGGAGAGCCTGAAGGCCGGGGGGCGGGTCAAGGGGGGGCGGGCGGCGGGGCGAGATGTGTTTGTTCCGGCTGTGGGGGCGGCGGATGCGGCGGACGCGTCATCCGCGAGCCCCGAGTTTGTGTTCAAGGGCACCGACGTGGGCAACATCCTCACCGTCAATGTCCGCATTGTGAGTGGCCGATTGCTCCGCCGTGTTTGTAACGGGTGGGTACCGTCATGCATCGGCCTGGCTTAGATGCGCGTTCTCAGTCGTCCTTTCGCCGTGCCAACTTTGTATGCATGTGTGTGTACTGCCCGACCAGGGCCCGTTCATGCGCACCAGGCAACGGCTTCGGTTCCACCTGAGCCTGACCGCATTGTACTGTACCTTATGGTACACTGCGTTGGATGTCAATTCTTACCTGGTTGCACATTCACACCACAGGACCCCTCGTCCGCTCCCGCGTCTGCACAGCGCTGGTACCTTGACCGCGTTGAGGTCTACAGCCCGCTGCGTGATACCTGGTCGGTGGCGGATCTGGACAAGTGGATGGGGCCCGAGGAGATCCTGCAGGCCAAGCTAGAGGCACGAGTGAGTCATTAGTCATGCCGCTGTGCGCAGTGGTCAGTCACTACTGGTCATGCATGCTTGTATCAAAGATACTTGCTGTCCTGCCTGGAGAGTTAATTCGCTAATGCATGCTTGATTTGAATGGGGGTCGTGTGCTGATCCTGAATCCTGACACCATCAGCGTTGCCATGCTGTTTTCGACGTCACCACGTATTGCACTGATAGTGACACCGCGGTTTCAATGCTCATGTGAATGGCCCTAAGCTGGAGCAGCATGGAAGGCGAACACCACTTCGTGCAATGCAAAAAACACTCATTAGTAGTCACCAGGACGAATGTGTCGGCGTCATCCTGCTGACGTTGTCGCTGCTCGTGCGTTGTGTGCCTGCAGCTGATGGTGGACTGGACGCTCACCATCACCACCGCGCCCGGCACGTCCTACGCCGGCAGCGCGGTGCTGATGCTGATGGGCTCAGAGGGGTACAACAGCGAGGAGATGCTGCTGAGCCCGCCTGATGGGGCGGCGGCGTTTGAGGGCAAGCAGGTGCGTGGCGCTGTGTGTCTCAGCACCTGGTGCTGCCGCTACCCGTCTGCACCGCCTGGACTTGAGCCGGCTTGCTGATCACTGCGCTTGGAATACCGGTAGCGGCATTCCTTGCTACCTCCGGCTCTGGCTTGCTCATCGTTGCAGTTCGTTTTGCATTAGGACCTGCATTTTGTGTTACGCCCACACGCACATGCCATGCCATGGTGTACACGTATCCACCACGTGTGTGTGTTTGGAGGAGGGAGACGCACTGAGGGCGGTGGTGCAACAACTCATACTGTTATCCGCGTACGTGTGCAACGCTGCTCGTGCAGGAGGTCAAGGTCAAGGCGCTCAACCTCACCGCCATCAAGGCCCTCATACGTCTGGTGAGCACACGCAGGATTTTGGAATGTGGCACAAATCTCACACCAGCACGCTCTGCCGCTCACGGTTTGCCTGCTCACAACATTTGCTTTGGGGCACACCGCCCCGGCTGCAACCATGTCTGTCCCTGCATCAATAGCTGCTCAGCGCAGACGTACGTTGCAAACGATTTAGTGAATGGTGTTGCTTGCAACTCGACCTCTCAGCCGGCGGCCTCGGGCCGCTTTCAGGCAGGGAATCAAAGAACCCAGGACTTGCTTGATGGCTTCCTCACCACCGCACCCGCCTAGTCACTGCTGCAGCACCCTAACTCGCGTGCCGTCATCGGCTCAACATCTGTCGCCTGCATAACAGGACAAGGCTGACGCGGGTGCCTCCTGGTCGCTGGCCAAGCTGGAGGTGTACTCCAACTACTCCGGATCGCGCTCGGTCTTCTTCTATGCGGGCCAGCTCAGCGCGTCAAGGCCCTCCGCCACGCTCACCAAGGCGGTACGTCTTGTATAGTTGTATTGTGGATGGTATGTGACGTACTGCCAGCATCAGCATACTTTGGGTTTTGTCCTTTGCGGACAGGCCTGGTTAGCACCATGCAAACCTCTGCATAACATGCTTCCTTGGTCATTCTTCACCCCCAAGCACTAGGCATGCAGGACAAGACCACTGCCTTGGGGTAGGTGCGGGGTATTTAACGCTGTTCGTGTGTGGTGCTGTGCGTGCAGGGCGATGTGACGTACGAGGTGCGCACCATCACCTGCTCAGAGGTGGGCAGCGGCACGGATGGCCAGGTCTACGTCTCGGTTGTAGGTGAGCAGGTTGCCCTCGTCTGCACAGAGAGCATGCGATGTAGTCCACACCGTGCAAGGCGCCTTATATGCGGCACCGGCCTGCTGGGGCAAGCAAGGCAGACTGCTTGACCGCAGCAGCATGTCAGCAGCATTTCAGCAGCGGCATGTCCCTGCTGCACCCCTGACAATGCTCCCACTCCTGCTGATGGATTTGACCACTTGATTCACGGTGTGCGCAAATGGCTTGGATGCCAGCCCAAACGCCAAGCTGCAGCCCGCAATATGCTCGCGGTACCAGTGTTGTGACTTTGTACTGTGCTGCTTCTTGCGGTTGGTAGGCACGCAGGGCGTGGGTGACGAGCAGCGCCTGTGCGCAGACGACTCCTTGGACTTTGACGATGGCCGCACCGACAACTTCACCATCACCACCAGCGATGTGGGCATGCTCAAAGCCATCCGCATACGCGTGGTGAGCAGGCCTGTGCGCTACCCTTGACTGCTCCCAGCAATGAGAGGGTAGCGGGTGCCCTGTTGGATGATTCATTATGGGGCGTTTGGCTGAGACGCTCCTGATGATGTAGCGTACAGCAACATTACAAAACACGTTGTTTAGTACGATCTGGTGATCGACAGCAGCGTGCACTGCCTTTGGAGAGACGGTAGCAAGACCATAACATGTTGTACAGTTTGTGTCGACACCGTACTCGTGTTTGCCCTTGTAGTATGTGTTTGCACCAACACCAGCCTGTCGAACGCCCAACATCTGTCAGGGATGGGCCACATCACACTGCCCTACTACTGAACGTTAAAGTTCCCGCAGCCCGAACCAAAGGTTTTCGCAATACACGTAGAACACCTGTTGCGTATTGCAGCGGCCCTGTGGGGCGATGGCAACCGTGTCACTCGCTTACGATCCTCGTGTGCATGCTGCGTGCTGCAGGCGGACGGCTGGCAGGGCTCCCGCCACTCTGACTGGCGCATGGAGTCGCTGGAGCTCATCAACCGCACCTCCGGGGACCTCTTTGTGTTCAGGCACCAGGGCTGGATAGGCGCGGAGGTGCGAGTGTTCGAATTGCTGGCTTACCGTGGGCCATGCATCGTGTGCTTCCCGTGGGGCCATGCAGTGTGCGGTGAGGTGTGTGTGTGTGCGGCCGTGTGTGTTTGCGGCCGTGTGGCCATGTGTGTGTGCGGCCGTGCGGCCAAGTGTGTGTGCGGCCGTGTGGGCAATAGGTGGTCAGGGCGTATGAGCGTTCGACGCTGCCGGCTGCGGCACAGCAGCGTCTGGCTGGTACCATGACGGTTGGGGCCGGGATGATACCAGAATGCAACATCTGCGATGCGCGAGAGTGCTTTACCTGGAGGACCTGTACATGGATATGTGTGCAGGGGCGTTGGTCGCTGCGGTACAAGCCCTAATCACTGTGCCTTGCTGCCATTGAATGTGCTGCCCGGCCGCGCAGGAAGTGGCTGTGCCACTGATGACCAAGGGCAAGGGGTACATCACATACCAGGTAAGCGCTCCCCTGGAGCCATGCATTGCGCCGCCGCATCGACGCATGCAAGCCCCGGGTGCGGCACACACCTGCATGGAGCAGTGCATGCGCTTATTGCTCTACAAGGCCGGCTCGTGCATAGAGTCACGCCAAACTCCGTGCAGAGGCCTGCATGCTCCATGCTGCTCCGCTGCTGGTCTGACGGCCACCCTGCGTGTCTCGTGTGCTGATCATGGTGTTGCTCTGTTGCTAATCCTGTGCGCAGCTTCGTATCATGACCAGTGGCTCGGAGGGCAACGGCTTCGACGGCAACGTGTTCTTCAGGTAGGCATCCCCGGGCACCTGCCCCGCTTGTACCGCTGGACCTGTGACAATCACACAGCAACTATGAAGTTTTATGGAATCATACCACACTGCTACACTTACCAGCACACGTGATATGTGATTGCATTACTGTACTTGAAGACCACGCACCAACACCACTGGAAGGCAGCCCATCCAGCACTGCTGCCAAGCACGAACTGGCATCGAGCTTACCTCCATCCTGCGCACCATGGTGTTGCATATGATATGTCCATATGCAACGCATGCCGCCACATGCTCACATTTTGCAGGGGCGCCGCCTCACCCTTGACTCCCTCGTAATGTTGCTGTCATGCACGCTGACATGCTTGCGTGCTGCTGCGGCTCCTGCTGCTGTTGTTGCCATGCAGGCTGAGCGGCGAGGGCGGGCCGCGCGGCACAGCCGTGACTCACGACCTGCTGCTTCCCAACCCCGCCAAGCTGCTGCTGGGGCGCGGCGAGGTGGACGTGGTGGAGCTGGCGGCGCCTGACGTGGGCGCCCTCACCGGCCTGGAGGCGCGCGTGGTGGGTGACCGGGTGGGGGGGAGTGGGGGGCGAGGATCAATGATTGATCGACTTCTGGTGATTGGTTGACTACGGTACTTGACTTCCGGTGATTGTTTGACTCACGGTGGTTGATTGACTTGTAATCGCATGTGCGAGTATTCCACCGGACCTCCAGGCAGCGCTGGAGGAGAAGGGCACAGCAAGCCCTGTCGTGGTCCCATGGGCAATCGCGGGTTGACGCACCAACCTGCGACATGCCTGTTCTCGGCCCTACACTGGCACAACACCATGTAACCTTCCCATTGCGGTCGCAGCTGCTAAGACTGACGCTTTGGCCCGTGTGCTGCTGCCTGATCCCCGTGTGTCGGGTGCAGGACTGGAGCGGCAGCAGCAGCCAGTGGTACCCGGCGCGTGTGGAGGTGATGCCTCGCCAGGACGGCGCCAGGCGCACCGTGTTCCTGCCGTCCAAGCCCGACGTCGCCGCCTGGGACGGCTTTGTGGCGCTGACCAAGTCGGACTCTCA
>BDDA01000209.1:0-50703 GCA_001662385.1 Chlamydomonas asymmetrica | reverse complement strand
GGGGGGGGGGGGCGTGGACTGTGGTCTGTGTGTGGCATGTCGTTGCATATGTGTGCTGTGTTTGTGAGTACTCGCCTGTGGTGTGTTGGTGTGTGTGGGCACAGCTAATAGGTAGGTATTGACATCGAACAGTGGGTATGTCTGTGAGGATGTTTGTGGTTGCGGTCAGCATTAGTGACAAATGCATGGAGTGGTTGTGGGATGCGGTTGTTAAGGGTGTCAAGCCACCTGCTGCTGGGTACTATGGTAGTAGCTTGAGAAGGCGCTTGGATGACACGAGGCGCACTGCATCCTGAAGTTGTTCAATTGCCCACCATGCTTGGCGGTTCTTCCCACTCGCTGTACAGCATGGCAGCTTTTGCCTGGCGAAAGCTGCCGCACTTACCCACCTGTGCTGCTGCATGTTGCACTCGCTCCCTCTCTTGCCTTTCGCCCTGCGCAGTGTTTGTGGCACTCATCGGGGCAAACAACTTCGCGTCAGACGAGCTGGAGCTCAGCCTCCTGGCGCCCGAGCCCTCCTCCTCCACCGCCCCCGACACCGCCGCCGTCGCCGCGCCGATGCCGTTCGCGGCCGGCGCCAGCTCCGTCTTTCGTGTGCGCGCGCACGACGTGGGCCGGCTGGAGAGCGTGATGGTGCGGCTGGAGGGGACGGAGAGCTCCACCAGCAGCCGCTGGGCGCTGGAGCGGTTTGAGGTTGCGAACGAGGGCTCGGGTGCAAGGGCGAGCTTCCGGCCAGCACGAGGGCCCGGCGGCGTGCTGCTGCAGGGCTTCGCGGCCACGCTCGTCAAATACGAGGTGTGGCGGGAAACTTGGGAATCAGGGCGCGGACTGCTGAGGTTCATGTGCTGCGCCCGCAACGCAATTGTGATGGTTGCAACGATCCGCACTTGACTGGCGGGTGGTAAACGAGAGGGTGTTTGGTATTGGTTGGCTGCGGTTGGCCTGTACGCCAGCGCACACGAGGCTCAAGGCCTGCAAGAAGTTGAATGGCATGCCAGTGGCAAGCGATTGCTCCATGCATTTCACCAAGATCGCCGCTCCTGTGACCGGTGCCCGCGTCCTCTTTCAGTGTACCCAGCTCTGACATGGTGATGGCCTGTCGTCCTCTTGGCTTGTGCCCATGCAGCCGCTGACCGAGTACGAAGTGACCGTCAACATCGCGGACGCCAAGGCCGCCTCCACCGACGGCCACCTGCTGATGCTCCTCTCCGGCGACCAGGGTGTGGTTCCGGAGCGCGACCTCTGCTTCGGGTCGGTCTCGGAGCGCGCCTGGCAGCGCGGCGCTCAGGAGGTCTTCCGCTTCTCGGCGCCGCAGGTGGGCGACAACAAGCGCCTCACGTTGCGACTCGCAGGCTCCCCCGTCGCACCCTCCTCCAGCAACAAACGCGCACTCGGCCGCGGCGGCGGCGGCAGTGGAATTGCCGGGCTCGGCATTTTCGGCCTGGGAGGTGGCGGCGGCGGGGGCGGGGGCGGCAACGCCGCTGAGGAGGAGGACGACGACGTCGTGGTGCAGCAGGACGAGCAGGTCGACCCTGCGGTACGAGCCGCCCGCGTCGCGGCTGGCGCGCCTGCGCCGCACTCCAGCCTGCGCGTGGCGAGCGTGGAGGTGCTGGACCGCGCCGCCGGCACGCGCACCACGTTCGCGTGCGACGGCTGGGTGCCCCGCAGCGGCGAGCTCGTCAGCCTGACGCAGACGTCGTGCGTGCAAGCCTACCATAAATACACCGCTCGTGTCAAGACGATGGACGTGGAGGGCGGCGACTTTGAGGGCCGTGTGTTCCTGCAGCTCAAGGGCTATTCCGCAGACTCAGACAAAATCGAGTTGCTGGGTGAGCGGGGTGTACGGCGGCGGCTGCGCCGGAACGAGACGCAGGCCTTCTCCTTTGTGGCGCCCGACGCGGGCTACGTGTACGCGATCAACGCGTCGATCGAGCCCACGGACGAGGACCCCTCGTGGGCGTTCGAGGGCGTGGAGCTCACGAACGAGACCACGGGCGCGACGTATAGCTTCTACTACGGCGACTGGCTGAGGCGCGGCGGCTCCGAAACCGGCTGCGCGAGCCGCAACAGCCCCATGGTGCCGTACCGCGTGGACGTCACGACCGATGCGAGCGGTATGTACTGCCTGACCTACGGTACCATCCCCTGCCCAACAAGCACATTCTCGTACTGCAGGTCCAACAGCACATGCATGCAAGCGTCATGCCGCCGACACGGCCTGTGCCTGTGACGCCCGCAGCAGTGCCGCCATACCTGCTCTGAGTCCCGATTGATTGCCAGGGCGCCTCTGCTTATACGACGTCAGGTGTCAGTCAGTGAGTGTGTGATCGCGACGCATGACTAGTCATGAGCGGTTGCTGGGTGATGATGGCGCGCTCTGCAGGTGGCAGCGCCGCATTCGACGGGCGCGTGTTCCTCACGCTTCAGGGCGTGTGGGGCGGCGCAGTGGAGCGTGAGCTCATCACCGACGACTCGCCCGCGCCAGTGTTCACGCCGGGCTCCACCCTCAGCTTCGTCATCGCCACCAGCGACGTCTCCACCCTCACATCTGCCTCGCTACGCGTCCAGCACCGTTCCGCAGACACCACCCCGTCACGCTGGGCGCTGGCGAGCATATCCGTCGTGCGCACCGACACGTCAGGGGCGGCCGGGTCCGCCGCCGCGGTGGTGTTCAAGCTTCCGGCGCCGTCTGAAAGCGGGAGCGCGGACGCCGCTGCCGGCGCGTCCGCGGCAGCGGCCGCGGCTGCTAGGCCGACGATCGAGCTGCCTGCGGGCGGCGCTGCGGGTGCAGAGGGTGATACTACGGGGGTGGAGGTGACCGTGAGTTTGATCAAGGTGCGCCCGGTGATTCAGTACAAGGCAATCGTGAAGACACGGAAGGCAAGCGCTGGCGGGCAGCCTGAGCCGGACTTTTCGGGAGCCGTGTATTTGGACCTCGGCGGCAGCGATGGCAGCACGGGGGAGGTACTGGTGCAGCCGCACCAGGCGGGCGGTGGCGGTGGAGGCAGGCCCGGCGCCGGCGGCGCCAAGCGCGGTGGTGCCGGGGCGCGGGCGGGCGGCAAGGCGGTGTTTTCCGCCGGCAGCAGCCTGACGTGCTTCTTTGAGGCGTTTGACGTCATCAACCCCTCCAGCCTCACCCTGCGTATGGTGAGCGGAGGACCCTGCTGTACCCCTGTTGAATGCACAGCATGCAATTGCCCACTGCCATGTTGCTACCCAGCAGCTTTACACTGCTGTGACAGGGCATGTACACAGCGATCTGATCTGCCTGATCACAATCACCAACAAGTTAAAACAGGTCAGAATCTTGACATATGTGTTTTGAAGGGTGCTGATGAAAGCAGGCGTATGCTTCCGCTGGCATGCTTAATGAGTTGCGCATCAGCTGCGTAGCAGGTGCAAGCAGCACTGGCGATCCTGTGTCTGCTGATGTGGCTCCCGCGGTGCCCTGCAGGAGTCCGGATCCAACGGCGCCTCTGAATGGCGGCTAGACTGCGTGGAGGTGGTCAACACCGCCACCGCCACCAGCACGCTCTTCGCCAACACCTCCGGCGCGCTGGCGGTGCCGGGCGCCACCACGCTCTACGTGTCGCAGTACGACGACTACGAGATTGACATCGTGACGCGCCCCGGCCAGGGCAACCGCGGATTTGACGGCGCGGTCTTCATCACGATGGAGGTAGGAAGGCCTGCCCGGAGCCATGCTCGTGCATTTGGGATACCGGTACCATGCTATCTTGCGCTTGCTTGTCCGCAGAGATGGACCTGGTATGCAGGGCACGGATGCGTGTTTGCATGTGCTGCCCTACTGACGCACCGCACACCGGGCATGGTTTATGCCAACCACCAGGTGCTTAATTGCTCCACGCGCTTTATCCACCATTTTTTCGGCTTGCCCGCTATCCTGGCCTCTGATCACATCATGTCCGCCGCTGTCCTCCCCCCCCTCCTCCTCCCGCTTATGGCACCCACCACCTGCTACCAGGGCGGGTACGGGCGCAGCGAGGAGCTGGCGCTGCCGGCCGCCAAGTACACGGCGGGATCACGCCGCACAGCCAAGCTGCGCTCGCCCGGCGTAGGCATGCTGGAGAAAGTCACCGTGCGCATCGTGAGTCCCCCTTACGCACTGTATTGTGCCTCTTGCTCGGCGGGCGTATGAGGGTTGGGGTAGCACCGTAGCAGGACCGCCTGGCCAACTGAGCATGTGAGCAGGCTGATCAGGCCTGGTGCTGGCCCTGCGCTGATGGACATGCACATGAGTGTTTTGTGAGCCGCCTGTCGCCTTTCATCTGGGTGCGTTGTCGGACAATGAACCCAGACGGAAGGCGACAGGCGGCTCACAAACACGCTGTGCACGGCCATCACTGCAGGGCCAGCATTGCCCGTCCCAGGTGGGGCATTTCAGAATCTGCCAGCATGTACGTACCCAGTGCTCGTACTACCGATCCTTACCAACACGTATGTCATGCTGGTGGTACCAGCACTGGTACGAGAAGGAGAAACTTGTAGGCTTGTTGGCCCGTGCTAGTCGTCGCACGACACTTGCTTGTTGGCCCGTGCATTGGTGTGTTGTGCAGGACGTGAGCAAGGCCAAGAACCCGCGGTGGCTGCTGGACCGTGTCGAGATCAACAACCTCTCCAAGGTGAGTCGGTCCCTCAGCAATAGGCGCTGCCCGACTGGGTATCAAGTATCAGCCCATCACCGCGCATGGTGCTAACAGCGTCGCCCGCTGTTGAAGTGCTTATGGTTGTTGTCGCAGTCGGGTCCGGCCATGCTGCGCTGCAATGCTGAAGTGTCCAAGTATTTTACTTCCCATGGGGCCATGCAGTATGCTTTCCGTGGGGCCGTGCAGTATGCGTATGCGTACTGATGAGAACTGCACCTGGGGGTGGCGAGGTGTCTGGGCTGAGTTAAGGCTGAGTTAATGTGTGTGTGTGCGGTGGTGCACCGCAGGGCTACATGTCGGTGGCTGACCTGGATGACTGGATGAGCGCCGACCGCCTGGAGGAGACGCTGCCAGCACGCGTAAGCCAATGCATACAGTCGCTGCTGCTGTGCTGCTGCAGCCAGTTTGCACCACAATTTGGTGAATGGAAGAGGGCTCCACAAGCCCGTGCAGAGCCCAGCAGCATGCTTGGAAGGCCAGGACGAGGTTCTGCCAGACTTTCAACTGCATCGCGCAACTGCATGCTCTGTGTTGTTGCTTGGGTCGTCACCCAGTCTGGGCTATAAATGTTGTCACATATCAGGAGGTAGTCACAATAAAAGTTTGGCACACCCCCCATAGAAAAGTTGCGAGGACCCCCGACCGCACCCACCCCACCCCTCAACCCTGCCAAAACTGGGTATATCTTGCATCCAACCCCTCCAGCACCATCCACAAGGTCTATGTTGCACTTTTGCATCATCATAACACCCGCATGAAGGTATGCACGCACCGCTGCCCGCTGTGCAGCAAGGGCAGGCAGGCATTGGCCGCATGTGCCGACGGGGATGGCCGCCTTGCTGCCGGTTGTGATCTTCTCTAGCCTGGCTGCACAGCCTGCCCTTGTTGACCCACACCAGCCACATGGGTATTGCTCTGCTGTGATACCTTTGCGGGCAATGATGTGCGCTGAAATGTGGTGTCGCACCGGACGCGCGGCGGTGCTCATGACAAGGCTGCAACGCTCGATGGAGGTAAACAATACCCCTAGACCAAACAAAGTGCACAATTGCGAAGCTTATGATGAGAGGAACACGATGTTGTTCTTAAAACTCGAGAATTCGGTCTAGAAGAAAAGATCCGGGAAAACCTTACCACCCCCCAACCACCCACCCCCACCCCCCCTCCGCAAACCCTCGTGTAATCCCACGAATAAAATTTCGGCGGCTGGTCTCAATGCCCCCTATGCACTCATGCAAAAAAAAGTGATAACTCCAGGGGGTGTGCCAAAAGTTTTATTGTGACTACCTCCTGCACATATGACATATCGGTATTCCTGCACTCACGCCTGCTGCCTCGCAGCGCATGTACGACTACACCGTCACGCTGGAGGCCGATGAGGGCGTGGACCTGGCAGCGCTCGTCGCCGCCCCGCTGCGCACCGGCACCGGCGCCTCCGCCTCGCCCCCCACCTCCGAGGCGCCCTCCCCGCAGCGCACGCAGCAGCAGCAGCGCCCCGGCTCCGGCGCCAAGCGCCCTGCGCGTGGCCTCATCACGCTGCTGCCCGCGCCGCCAACCGCGCCCGACGCCAAGCCGCTGCCGCAGAGCGAGGTCACGCCGCTCAAGTTCGCTGCTGCGGCGGGCGCATCCGCTGTTGGTGGTGAGCCCGCCCCAGCCCAGCCCAAGCACAAGGTCAGCACCACCATCCGGGCGATGGACGTGAGCCCGGTGCACGAGATCGAGCTGCAGCTTGACCCCAAGAGTGTGTCGGGGGGGTCGCACAGCGGCGTGGCGTGGCCCGTGCGGCGCGTGGTGGTGGCCAACACCTACACGGGGCTGTCGTGGGCGTTCATGGTGCCCGGCGCGCGGCTGGGCGTGGCGCCGCAGCGGCTGGCGCTGCTGCAGGACACCACATACGAGGTGAGGGGGGGGGGGCGCGAGGCGGCGTCGCCTGGTCTCTGTGTTGCAATGAATGAATTTACAGCTGCGTTAATCAGTGCAGGTCTTAGAGCGGTGCTGGAACCCACCAAGAGTGTCACTGGTATAGTATTCTTGGCTAGGGCCGGTGTTGATCTCTGCTGCCCCCGAGACCGATGCACGAAACCGTGTGCGGTTGTTTCTCATGCCTGTCTGGGGCAGTCACCACCATCATGTCGAGCCAAATGAGTGCATCCATGTGAGCTGAGCCTGCTCGTTTCCCCCAGTTGGCCCCTCACACTTTCTCGCTGGCAGCATCACTCTCCTCTTCTGCCTGTGGTACCGGTGTACACTGTGCAGGTCCGCGTCACCACCAGCAGCCAGCCTGGCTCCGGAACCGACGCTGCTGTGTATGCCACGCTCATTGGCGAGCACGGCCCCAGCACAGAGGTGCAGCTGGCCTCAGCAGAGCCGGCGTCAGACTTTGACGCTGGCCGGACGGACGTGTTCACGATGACCGCGGCCGATCTGGGTCAGCTGCATGAGCTCAGGCTGCGGCCAGTGCGGCCCGCGGACACAACGGATGTGAATGTGAGTTGCTGCTTCCCACTGGCTCTATATTACTGTGGCGTGCTTGGCATAGCACCTGGTGCTTGCATCGCCCTCTGGTTGGCTCTCACACTGCACTGACCGCCTACGAAACGGCTCCATGGCCTGCCGTGGATCCTGCTGGACTGAACAACATGTTTACATGTTGTTTAGAGTTTACATGGTTACAGAGACAGGTTTGAGGTTGAATCAGGCAGCGCAGTTCTTCACACGGGGTGCTCAGCTTGCAGTGGTGTGCTCTCACTGGGCTGCATGCTTTCCTCTACCTCGTTTGTGTGTGTGCGCAGGGCGGCTGGCGCATCGACGCCGTCCACGTCACCAACCGCGCCACCGGCATGCGCCACACGGTGCAGTACGACGCCTGGGTGGCTACGCGCGGCCTGCCGCCGCCCAGCACAAGCGACAGCGGCGCCGGCAGCGCCTCCGCCTCCGCGTCCTCCTCTTTCGTGTCGTTCATGCTGGGCCCCGCCCGGCAGTCGTACGTGGACTACAGCGTGCGGTTCGTCGGCTCCCCCGACGGCCCCGAGTTTGAGGGTGAGCTGGAGCTGCCGGTT
Source organism: Chlamydomonas asymmetrica (assembly GCA_001662385.1). Lineage (NCBI taxonomy): Eukaryota > Viridiplantae > Chlorophyta > Chlorophyceae > Chlamydomonadales > Chlamydomonadaceae > Chlamydomonas > Chlamydomonas asymmetrica. The sequence continues at coordinate 42,977 of BDDA01000209.1, read as the reverse complement.
GCGTAGGGTTCTGCGCATCAAGTGTGCTGTGTTTTTGCCCTGCCTTCGAGTTACAACTTTTGACATCTTGCTGGGTTGTGTCATTGTGTGCATATGCATTCAATACTTTGCATGGCTGGCATGCCGTTGACCAGCTGGGCATTTTGACTGCCCAGTCAGTGGATTGCTGATCTACGGATGCCACATGTACTGCCACAGGCTCTAGGGCCAGGTGCTTACAGCCGTTCTTACGTATGCAGTGGCCCTACAGATACCGTACACACCGTTCGTACACGCACACGCTATGTACATGCACACACTGCAGGCGCGTGCATGCAGCGCCCCACTGACCCGCCACCGCCGCTGCTCGCACCGCAGGCAACGTGCTGGTGACGCTCAGCGGCGAGCAGGGCGCGACGCATGAGCTCAGCGTCAGCCACGCGGACCGCAAGAGCGCGGCCGCTGCCGGCGGCTGGCTGACTGTGCGCGGCCCTGACGTGGGCCCGCGACTCACCGGCATGGCGCTCAAGATGGTAAGCTGGGTCACCGCTGTAGGACACGCTGGACCAACCACGGATCTGCATGGATCTGCATGCATCTGGCATGGATATGTGCTTGTTTGGGGCGGAAACTTTTAGCGGGTGCCTTGGCTGCCAGCTGCACATGCTTCTTGGCATCGAATACTGCGTTTGATCCCTGTGCCAAGCTCCGACACACCCTCCTCGTGAATGCCGCCCTGTGCTGTTAGGACAGACCATGGGTGTGGTACAACCGACGGCGTGTGTGACACGTATTGTGGTCGTAATGTACTGAATGTGCCTTTATGCGAAATCACCGCAGGACTGGTCGAGCAGCACCTACTACTGGGGTCTCAAGCGGGTGCACGTGCGCCACGGGGCCCCCGCCTCCACTGCCCCACCCAACGCTGCGGAGTCCATCTTTGCCGTCGACCGCACCATCAACTGCTGGGAGGGCGCCATCTCCTTTGAGCGCCTCGGCAGCACCAACGTTGACTACACCCTCACGGCGGTGCTGGCGGGCGTGCCCGCCTCGGCGGCGTTCAGCGGGCGTGTGGGCGTGGTGGTGTTCGGCGAGGCCGGCGTGGCCAGCGGCGAGGCGGAGGTATCGCTGGACGGCACGGGCGGCGAGGACGGCGCACCCGTGCGCATTGTGAGGAGCATCCAGGTGCGTGTGCATGATTGCTCCGCTCACTGGTGCAATTGCACGTGGGTCACATCTGGTCAAATGCAAGCACACTTGAATGCTGCCTGGATGTTCCTGGAATTCTCCGATGCACCCAATGCGCCAGTGCCATTGAGTGAGCAAACTGCATGCCGTGGCAAGCAGCGGGCGCGGCCTCGAGCAGCATGTGCGAGTGGCAGTGCAAGCGTGGTTCTCAGCCTTGCCCTCCACCGTGCATTTGTGTGAGTCTCGCTGCTCACGCATCGCCTTTGCTGCCAGCCTGCTATGCAGCACCTGCGAGCGCAGTGTAACACGCGTGCTCGGCGCTGCCTGCTGGTCCTGCCGACTCATGCCTGCAGGTTGCTGACGTGGGCGCGCTGGCGAGCGTGACGGCCCGGCTGGACTCCTGGGAGGGCGGTGAGGGGGGCGGCAGCTGCTGCCTGGAGGCTATCGAGCTGACAAACACGGTGGGTACCAGCTTGGCACGTGTGACTCAACCAGTGTTCAGCTTTACCGCTGCGAAGGTGAATGCTCAGCAGTTGCACGATGCTGGGAACATAGGACCACCAATCAGCCCATCACTAATTGACCAGGGTGTTGGGGTGGTGTGTTGACCGAGCTGGCAGGTCAAACCTGGTGCGAACGTGCCTATCCTGACCTTTTACACCAAATACTCTTTCAGTTTGCACGTGCTTCAACCCATTGCAGCTGAACGCGCTATGGTGTCGTGTGTGCATGCTGCGTATGGTTGCAGGCCACCAGCGCCACAACAGTATGCAAGCCTGCTGACAGCGTCGCTGCAAGGTTGGCGCCCGGAGCCTCATGTACGCTGTCCAAGCAGGAATAGGCTGATGTTATTCCTGCTTGGACGTAACTGAGGATCCTGGCACCAACCGTGCAGCGACGCCGTCAACAGCCCACCAGCCTGCAGGATTCGTATGCCAAGAGAGCGCCCTCAACACTGAGTTATTACCTGGTGGCGCCAGTAATTCAAGCTGCGCTGGGCATGCGGCATGACGAGTCGTTCGACCAGGGCGCGAATGCAGTGCCGGTGTTGCGCGCTGTGCGGCGATGGCGATATGGTTGCAGGGCTTGCAGGCTTTGAGGTTTGGTTGGTTGGACGTATGGTCGAGGGGTTGTAGCAGCCCAGGAGTTCTGGAGCGCCTAACCTGGTGCATACCTCCCGCCTCAGCCTCGGGTTCATGGGCGCTCGGCATGCGCTTAGCGTGACACCATGGTAGCGCGAGCCAGGCACTTATCGCGACCGTGTAACAAACAGGACTGGAAGCTGCTGTGCGCCAATGCATGATGGCAGCATGTGCTGTCGACCGCCATGCGGCGTGACACGGGCAAATGCTAAGTTCCGTTCTTTACGTTTCATCAGGTTTGGCTGTACCCATTTCACGCACCCCCCACACCCAGCTGGGATGCTCGTTGATTTTTTGCCTGTTATGTCTTTTATGGTATGGACACGTGATGTGGGTGGGGTGGCAATTGTATGCTGCCGTGACCGCCACAATGGCATGCCTAATGCCATTGGTGAGCACCGGACCATTTTGTGTGCAAATGTGACGGCTCCCGGCATCCTTTTGCATAAATCCCAAGCTGCATGCTACAGCCCAAATGCTTTTGTTGCGGTTTTTGACTCGACAGCTTGACCACGCTCCAACGATTAGCACACCTGTGACGCACACCATGTTTAGTTCACATGCCTTCTTACCCTTGGCTGAACGTGTCGATTGTGTTGTATTGCTGCTTGACTATTTTGCAAATGCTATCGCTCCTCGTCTACAGGAAGCATCGGCCACGGGCGCCATGCCACTGCCGTCGCAGCTCTTTTGTACACCATGCATGCAGATCTCTTGGCCTGGACAGTCCAGCAACAGCAACAGCAGCATAGCGAATGCCGTCGCACGCGGTTTGGTGTCAGGGGACCGTGACGGCAGCCTGGTGTGCTAGTGAGACGCCATCACAGACGCATGGGGCTGGCGACCCAATACATACAGCAGTGCAGGCAAGCCAAACATGCAGCAAGCACAACACTGTAGATGCCGTCGTGAACGAGTGCGTGTTTGGCGGTGCCATTGTGCGTGCCGCAGCGTGTATCCAGCCGACATGCACAACGACCTTGGGGTTGAGCTGAGGTGCAAGAAGGGGTGCGGTGGGCGTGGGCGTGGATTGCAGCTACTTGAGGGGCGGGCTGGAAGCCACATGCAATTTCAGGTGAAGGACACGCTGCGGTCTTGGTGGCGAACCGCAATGTAGGGCGTCAAACACGCGCCATGCGCCCGCGCCATCCCACAAACGTGCAGCCGCACTAAAACACCCATGTCAAGGCTGCAATATCACAAGTACGAGTTTTAAAATCCACCTACAATTTCAGGTGAGGGCAACGTTGCGGTTTTGGTGATGAAATGCAATTTAGGGGGTGGCGCTTGCACCGTACTAACCGTACGCCCGTGCTATCCCACAAACGTGCAACCACACTAAAACAGCCATGTCAAGGCTGCAATATCACAAGTACGTAATTTACAATCCACCTACAGTTTCAGGTGAGGGCAACCTTGCGGCTTTGGTGATGAATCGCACCATGGGGTGGCGCATGCGCCGTACGCCCGTGCCATCCCACAAACGAGCAACCGCACTAAAACACCCGGGTCAAGCCTGCAATATCACAAGTAAGTGTAACAATCCACCTACAATTTCAGCTGACGGCAAAGTTGCGGTGTTGGTGGTGAATCGCAATTTAGGGGGTGGCGCTTGCGCCGTACGCCCGAGCCATCCCACAAACGTGCAACCGCATTAAAACACCTGTGTCAAGGCTGCAATATCACAAGTACGTGTTTTAAAACCCACCTAAAATTCCATGTGCGGGCAACGTTGCGGTTGTGGTGATGAAATGCAATTTAGGGGGTGGCGCTTGCGCCATCCCACAAACGTGCAACCGCATTAAAACAGCCATGTTAAGGCTGCAATATCAAGAGTACGAGTTTCACAATCCACCTACAATTTTAGGTGAGGGCAACGTTGCGGTTTTGGCTGTGAATCGCAATTTAGGGGGTGGCGCTTGCGTTGTACGCCCGTGCCATCCCACAAACGTGCAACCGCACTAAAACACCCATGTCAAGGCTGCAATATCACAAGTACAAGTTTTGAAATCCACCTACAATTTCAGGTGAGAGCAACGTTGCGGTTTTGGCTGTGAATCGCAATTTAGGGGGTGGCGCATGCGCAGTACGCCCGTGCCATCCCACAAACGTACAACCGCATTAAAACAGCCATGTCAAGGCTGCAATATCACAAGTACGAGTTTCACAATCCACCTACAATTTCAGGTGAGGGCAACCTTGCGGCTTTGGTGATGAACCGCAATTTAGGGGGTGGCGCATGCGCCGTACGCCCGTGCCATCCCACAAACGTGCAACCAAACTCAAACACCCATGTCAAGGCTGCAATATCACAAGTACAAGTTTTGAAATCCACCTAAAAATCCAGGTGAGGGCAACGTTGCGGTTTTGGTGATGAAATGCAATTTAGGGGGTGGCGCATGCGCCGTACGCCTGAGCCATCCCACAAACGTACAACCGCATTAAAACAGCCATGTCAAGGCTGCAATATCACAAGTACGAGTTTCACAATCCACCTACAATTTCAGGTGAGGGCAACCTTGCGGCTTTGGTGATGAATCGCAATTTAGGGGGTGGCGCATGCGCCGTACGCCCGTGTCATCCCACAAACGTGCAACCGCACTAAAACACCCATGTCAAGGCTGCAATATCACAAGTACGTAATTTACAATCCACCTACAGTTTCAGGTGAGGGCAACCTTGCGGCTTTGGTGATGAATCGCAATTTAGGGGTTGGCGCTTGCGCCGTACGCCCGTGCCATCCCACAAACGAGCAACCGCACTAAAACTCCCATGTCAAGGCTGCAATATTGTAAGTACGGGTTTTATAATCCACCTAAAATTTCAGCTGACGGCAAAGTTGCGGTGTTGGTGGTGAATCGCAATTTAGGGGCTGGCGCTTGCGCCATACGCCCGAGCCATCCCACAAACGTGCAACCGCATTAAAACACCCGTGTCAAGGCTGCAATATCACAAGTACGTGTTTTAAAACCCACCTAAAATTCCATGTGCGGGCAACGTTGCGGTTGTGGTGGTGAAATGCAATTTAGGGGTGGCGCTTGCGCTGAACGCCCGTGCCATCCCACAAACGTGCAACCGAACTCAAACACCCATGTCAAGGCTGCAATATCACATGTACAATTTTTAAAATCCACCTACAATTCCATGTGCGGGCAACGTTGCGGTTTTGGTGATGAAATGCAATTTAGGGGGTGGCGCATGCGCCGTACGCCCGTGCCATCCCACAAACGTGCAACCGCACTAAAACACCCATGTCAAGGCTGCAATATCACAAGTACAAGTTTTAAAATCCACCTACAATTTCAGGTGAGGGCAACCTTGCGGCTTTGGTGATGAATCGCAATTTAGGGAGTGGCGCATGCGCCGTACACCCATGCCATCCCACAAACGTGCAACCGCACTAAAACACCCATGTCAAGGCTGCAATATCACAAGTACAAGTTTTAAAATCCACCTACAAACTCAGGTGAGGGCAACGTTGCGGTTTTGGTGATAAAATGCAATTTAGGGGGTGGCGCATGCGCAGTACGCCCGTGCCAATGCGCAGTACGCCCGTGCCATCCCACAAACGTGCAACCGCACTAAAACACCCATGTCAAGGCTGCAATATCACAAGTACAAGTTTTAAAATCCACCTACAATTTCAGCTGACAGCAAAGTTGCGGTGTTGGTGATGAAATGCAATTTAGGGGGTGGCGCATGCGCAGTACGCCCGTGCCATCCCACAAACGTGCAACCGCACTTCAACACCCATGTCAAGGCTGCAATATCACAAGTACGTACTTTAAAACCCACCTAAAATTGCAGGTGAGGGCAACGTTGCGGTTTTGGCTGTGAATCGCAATTTAGGGGGTGGCGCTTGCGCTGTACGCCCGTGCCATCCCACAAACGTGCAACCGCACTAAAACACCCATGTCAAGGCTGCATTATCACAAGTACGAGTTTTACAATCCACCTACAATTTCAGGTGAGGGCAATGTTGCGGGTTTGGCTGTGAATCGCAATTTAGGGGGTGGCGCTTGCGCTGTACGCCCGTGCCATCTCACAAACCTGTAACCGCTCTAAAACACCCGATTCAAGGCTGCAATATCGATAGTTGGCATTTTGAAAGCCACTTGCAATTTGGGCTCAAACAACGTTGCGGTTTTGGCGGTGAATCGCTGTTTAGGGTGTCGCACCCACGCCGTACAACCGTGCCATCCCACAAACGTGCAATCGTCTTTAAATACCCTTGTCAAGGCTGCAATATCGATCGTATGTAATACACACGCCACCTGTGATTTCATGTGCGGGCTAAGTTGTGGTTTTGTCGGTGAATCGCAGTTTAGGGTGTGGCGCCCGCACTATGAATCCGTGCCATCCCACAGACGTGCAACCGTTTTAAAACACCCATGTCATAATTGCAATATCGCTAGTACAATGTTTGCAAGCCACCTGCGATTTCATGTGCGGGCATTGATGTGGTCTTGGCGATGTCTCACAATTTAGGGTGTCACGCGCGCGCCGTACGGCCGTGCCATCCCACAAACGTGCAACCGCACTAAAATACCCATGTCAAGGCTGCAATATGGCAAGTACATATTTTGAAAGCCATCTGCAATTTCAGCTCAAGGCGACAATGTGGTCTTGATGATGATCCACGATTTAGGGCGTCACGCCCGCGCAGTACAACCGTGCCATCCCAAAAACATGCAATTGTGTAAATCGCAGTTTAGGGTGTAGGGCCCACGCCATGCGCCCGTGCCGCCCCACCAACATGCAAACGTTGGGAAACACCCACATCGACGCTGCAACAAATACAAACATACCCAAACGGTCACTTGCATTTTTAGCTTGGGGCAGCGATTCGGGCTTGGTTGTGAATCGTAATTTAAGGCATGGGGCACACGCCAAACGCAATAATTGCCATCTCACAAACGTGCAACCGCTCTAAAACACCCATGTCAAGGCTGCAATATCACAAGTACGTGTTATGCAATCCAATACAATTTCAGGTGAGGGCAAAATTGCGGTTTTGGTGGTGAATCGCAGTTTAGGGTGTCATACGTGTGCCATTTGACCTTCCCCAACACGGTCTTGGCCATTGGTGTAGGCAGCACATGCAAGACCTCAGTTGTGCCTGCTCTGTCATCACTGTTGTTGCTTTTGATGCACTGCCACCGGCAGCAATAAGGGCAACGTTGGAATGCTTGCTTGGGCTGGCCGTAATGGCTGTAGCCCTCGGTGAGCATGGTGGCGGTGGCGGTGGTGGCGGTGAGGGAGGCAGGCACAGCGTGACACGTCTGCAATGCTCCGGCCCAGCCCCAAGTCCTTAAGCATGATCTCGGACAGCGTGTCAATGAGGCCTGCAGGAAACGCACATGGCAGTACACGCGGCAGCATGCTGAAACTGTAGCATTGGAGTTACGACCAGGCTCATGGGGAGCGCTAGACTTTTGAAGCGCCCTATCCATGCCACGATGCAACGCTGCCTGCGGGCTGCTGGGGTGATGCGATCGTTGCTGCTTGACAGCCAACCAGCCGGACAAATTAAAGTAGCAGTTACAAACACCGCGCACCAAGAGTAAACTCAACGGCAATTCCCGCATCGTTGAGCGTTACAGTGTGCTTTCAAAAATGTTGTGATTGCGGTGAAGCAATGTGAAAGCAAGTATTCATCTTGGTTCAGGTAATCCTGTTACCGATTGACCAGCCGAGTTTGTGGTCAAGCTTCCGAATGCGACCTCCCTGACCTTCTAGGTCCGTGGCTGTGATGCCTTATCCCGCACCCTAAGAGTCACAAACAACAGCGTTCATCGCAATGGTGTGTTGCATGATCGCCGCCTGGAGCGTCCGCATGGTGAGCGCCAACGTCAGGCGTGGACAGCCATGAATGTGGCGAGCGGCATCATACAGCTCCAACACCAACAGGTAACGGTGTTGCGACATGCACGCGCAGTGCACACGCGCGCTGCCGCAACTCCCACCACCCTCAAGCTTGTCAAGCCGCCAATACCGCCCATGTTGCTGCTGGGAACCTGGTCCAGCCACCACCGCAGCACGTGCGTAGCAGCGTAATCACACATGCGTGCAACAATCCCATCAGGTACGTAGGCAATGTTGTTGGCTTGAAGGTCATGCACGGTAGCCGCCACCGCCAGGGCAGCAGCAGCGTATGAGCTGTTGGAGTTGGCCCTGCTCGTACTGCCTGCATCCGTGCGTGCATTGGATTCATGAAAGAAGACAGCGGCGGCCGCATGGTTGCACCGGGGCGCGCTCAAGCCGGAGCGAGCGCCGCGACGGCAATGATGGAGGCGATGACAACGACAATGCCAACCATGTTGCGGGCGATACCTGCAGCAACGTGGTGCGGGAAAGTGGCAACAAACCTGACGGCAACGGCAGCGGCAACGACTGTCGCGTGCGCAGGCGCGAATGGGACGACGGCGAGGGGGGGGCCACCGAGCCGTGAGCAAAAGCCTGCCGTTTTAGACGGCAGCGAAATTTGATGAGAACGGCCAGCAGCAAACCAGGAGCGGAGGCAAGCGTGGGCCGCCTAGGCGGCAGCGAGCGCAGCAGTGCGTTGCTCACTAGTAGCTAGCGCACAAGCACATCTGGTACGCGGCACATGTAGGGTGCAGGCACGATGCCCGTGTGGCGCCGAGCACACTGCAGTTGCTGGCGAGTTCCTGCGTGCACGCGGGCTTCCACCACATCCATGACAATATAACACGATCAGATTTCACATGTCTTCGTGCTTCTCATCCAGCCCGCCTATGTTTCCATTGGCATATACGGTACGGTAGCCGTTGGGGTGTGGCTGTTAATGTCACCAGAAAGCTCCAGCGATGGACTAAATGGACGTGCAAGTGCAAGTGCAAGTGGGATCATACAGCTCATGCACTACTGTATGTCCTTGGTGACATGCAGGGGAACATTGAACAAGCGGTGGCAAGGTATGAATCCTGACGGTTCTGTCCCAGGCCGCGTCTCGCATGGAACCCTCGCGCCTGGCAGAGGCGGGTAGGGACATCCACTAATGCATTATTTCCAAGGGGCAGGGCCACCGCTGTCGGGCAGACTGGCGGGTGCTATGCTGAGCACCACCGAAGCGCAGGCAGGTGCAGCAAGTGGATAGCGCGTGTATGGCGTGCCTCTACTAGTAGGCGCCGCGGCAGGCAGATCGCGGGAGTACTGGCTCAGGTGTGCTGGAAATGCTGCTGGAATGCTTGTTTGTGTGTGTGGCTGTGCGGTAGGACATCGTGCGTGTTTCCAGTATGAGAAGGTGTGCAGTAATGTCTGCCGGACAGCACTGTTACTGTATATCTGGTCCTGTGGGGATAGACGGTGTTCATGAACCATGGGGGGGTGTCGGCCTCGCTTTGTAGCATCAGGCTGCGCACTCACTGCCTGGTTGGCCTGCACCACCAGCTGGCCAACGCAACAACACACGGCCATTACAGCCCGCTGTGCATAATAACTGATCAATCGGGACGTCCGCTCCTCTGCTAGCTGCCTCACATTACATGCAGAGGGAGTGGATGTTGAATTGGAGGACTCGCCAAGCAGTCCTAGTTGTCATTGGGCACACACCGCGCCCAATGACAAGGGTCAGTTATGCAGTGCCCAGAGCAACAGACAACTATGGTGAGTACTCCCCATCACAGCGATAATGGTACAGTCAATCACTACAAGCCCAGAGATTCACCCTGCAGGCTAATGCATGCCTGCAAAGTGCAAACGAGTTGCGGTCCGCATGCCTTCAGCATCGCGTGGCTCAGTTGAGTTAACACATAAGGAGCGCACGGCTTCGGGCCCAGCAGCATGCATTCAGCACTCATGCGGAGCGGTACACCAGGAAATACATAGCGAGCATACATTGTCATCCACTCATGCGCCAGGCGTGCACCGTTGTGCTAACAATCTACAGACAGGTAGACGCCGCGTTGTGCTAAGCAGCTCCCAGCTCCCGGCTGGCCTCCATTCATGAATAAGCGTTGCAACCTTAATTGTGGCGTGTGCAGGAATGCAGCACGGCAGTGAGCATGTCGTGTCGTGCGCACAGGGCCGAGCTGTGCTGTGTGACTCGCTACAAACGGTGGCGTGTGGTTGACAAGGCGCCATGTATCAGATCGTCTGTTACTCTGTTTTGAAGGTATGGTAAAGGATTGTTTGAACAGGCCGCCCACACCCTGGTTGTGGCCAAACGCAAAGAGATACGCCAAACACGAAGGCGAGGATGAGGCGTGCCAGGTGTATGCAATCGTGTTCACAGTCACAACAAGCCTACGAGGCTAGGGATACCGGAAACAAAGCAGCAGCCGTCCCGTGCCGTGGGGGTTTCACCAACAGCAGCAAACGTCACTGCTACAGCAGCTTGATGAGGCTTCCCATACATGCTGGCTGACTCACTAGTCAGTTGCAGGTGCAGATATGCGGTACAGCATCGCCAGCAACACCTCCATATCGGCAGCATCCCACCCGCGCATCTCATTCGCCGCCGCCTCATGCCATGCCAACCACTGAGAGGTGGTCGCCGACAGCGCTGGCGCCTTGATGCCATCGGCACCACCACTGCCGTTGCTACCTCCGATGCCCCCACCCTTATCCTCGTCAGCTGATGTGGGATCCCCCCCACGCCCAGCCAGGCGCAGCTCCTTCAGCATCGTCTCCAGCTCCTCCCTCAGCCTGTGCGGATCAAACCCCTGCGGATTGTCGTCGTATGCCCAGAAGGTGTCCTCCAGCAGGTCAAGCGTCTTAGGCACACGCGACGCACCGGCAGCGCTCAGTGCTGCGACAAACACCATGCGCAGGCCTGATGGCATGGTGGTGGCGGTGCTGCTGATGCGGAGGGGGCCGGGTGGCGGCAGCATGCCAGCCACAACAAACAGCGGCAGCATCAAGGAGCCTTTCAGGTTGCGGTAGGCTGCAGCCTGCGTGCGCATCATGGCGCGGTACGTCACTGCGTGGACGGTCAGGTGCTGGACGCAGATATAACTGCGCAAGTACTTTACTGTCGTCTGCAGGTCCCGCTGCTGTTGTGGGGTGGCCACTGGCAGCGAGGAAGCCATCACGCTGGCAGCCACTATCACGTGCACCCCAAATGCTGACAGTGTGGTGGTGGTGCTACTGGTGGCACTGGCACCTGCGTCGCCCCTGTGTGGGCTGGGAATGTATGCCTGGGCAACACCCCACAGCTGCCGGCACCGCATAGTGTCGCTGCTGTCCATTGTGTGCCATACGGCCATGCCCAACACGGTCTCGGCCACCGGTGCAGGCAGCGTCTGTAAGGCCGCAGCTGCACCTGCGCTGCTGGTGCTGCTGCCTGCACTGCCAGTGGCAGCAGTAACGGCAGCGCTGGAGCGCTTGCCTGGCTTGGCTGCAGCCCGCCCTGTTGAGCGCGGTGGCGGTAGTGGTGGTGAGGGAGGCAGGCACAGCGTGTCGCACATGTCTGCAATGCTGCTGCCTAGCCCCAGGTCCTTAAGCAGGATCTCGGAAAGCGTCTTGATGCGGCCTGCAGGCAATGAACGCGGCAGTACACACGGCAGTACACTGCAAGCTGAAACTCTAGCACTGAAGATACGACCGGGTTTGTGGGGAGCGCTGGTCTATCCATGCCACGATGCAAACGCTGCCTGCTGGAATGGTGAACTTGCTGCTACGCATCACCGGTCATCATAAACCATGCCCAGCCAAAGAAGCAAGGCGATTATTTCCCACCTACGCGCAACAGAGCGACGATTTCCGCATTGAGCGCTGTGGTGCGCTTTCACGAATGTAGAGAAACAATGGGGAAACGTGCAAAAGCACTAATTTGGTTCAGAACCGCAGATGACCCTGGCACCCATCGACAAGCTGTGCAGTGAAGCTTCCAAGTGCCTCCCTCCCTCACCTTCCAGTTCGGTTGCTGTGGTGCCCTCATCCTCAGCGTTGGCTGTGGTGACTTGTCCGGCATCACCATCGTTGGCTGCGGTGCCTTGTCCCGCATCCTCAGCATTGATCTCAATGGCGTGCTGCATGATCGCCGCCTGGAGCGTCAGCATGGAGAGCACCAACGGCAGGCGTGGCCGACCGTGCTTGACACGAGCAGCGTTATACATCTTCACTACAAACGGGTATCTGTGTTGCGACATGCAGGCGCGCGCTGCTGAAACCACCACCCTCAAGCTTGTCAGGCCGCCGCCACCGCCCGTGCTGCTGCTGCTGCTGATGATGATGATGATGATGCCGACGACCTGGTCCAGCCACGACTGCGGCCAGTGTGCAGCAGCGTAATCGCACATGCGCACAACAATCCCATCAGACAGGGCAATGCCGCTGGCTTGCAGGTCACGGATGATAGCTGCTGCCGGCGCCTGGGCCGCAGCAGCGTATGAGCTGCTGGCGTTGGCCCTGCTGGTACTGCCTGCAGCAGATGGTGTTGCAGGTAGCGCAGCCGGCGCCTCTGCATGCTGCTTCAGCCAGCCCATGAACCGCTGTGCCTGTACTTCGTGGCTGCTGCTGCTGCTGCTGCTGCTGTAGTCACCACTGCTGGCAGCCTCCTCCGCAGCCGTCAACTCACGCTCAATTGCCATCTCAAACAAAGGCAGCAGCGGCTGGGCTGCGGGCACACCACATGTGCCGAGCAGTGCCTCCTGTGCTAGGTCACTGGCTGCGGTGATATCAAGCGTGCCGTCAAGCGCTGGCTGGAAGGCAATGCGGCAGGCAGCGATGGCGAGGTCAGCATCAGTTGGGGATCCAGCACCACTGTCGCCATCGCCATGATGGCGTATAGCTGAGAATGACACCCGCAGCACCAGCCGTATGCTGTCCGCTTGCTGCTGCTGCTGCCGCTCCTGATCGCTGTACATCACACCACGCATTGCGCTCAGAAGCAGCTCGTCTACCCTGGCAGCCGCTGCTGCCGCTGATGCTGCTGCCGCTGCTGCTGCTGCTGGGGACTGCGGCTCAGGCGCTGCGAGGCGGCAGACGTAGCGGTCGACCACACGCAGAAGCAGCGCAGCGGCCCAATGCGCTTGCCGGGAGTCCGCTGTCCCGCACCCACATGCACGCGCAGCTCTGCCAGCCAGTTGAAGCAACATGGATGGCTTGCTTTCACTGCTTTCACTGAGGCTGTCGGATGCACCTCCAGACACAGTCCTCAGCTCAGCCTCGATGCGCCTCAGCACTGCTGCCTGCACCGCCGGGTTGCTGCTGTCCAGGTCCAATGCATTGATCGCACGACGCATGCCCTCCAGCCCGCTGGCATCTTCCATAAGCAGCAGTGCCAGCAGGGAGGTGACGTTGCCTGCCTGCTGCTGGCCTGACTGCAGGGAACCAAGCGCCATCAGGGCAGGCTTGACGGCGGCCACGCCACCCGCTGCGTCAAACACCTGCAACGCTACCTGTCCTGCCAGGCGGTGAGTGTCCACGCCTGGGCGTTGTGACTTTGGAGCAGCTGCTGTAGCGTGTGCACTAGCGGCAAGGAACCTGCTGGCCATGGCTGCACGAATGATGCTGGCAGCAGCTGCGACACTGAATGTGCGCGGTGTGTCAGGGGGGCCGACGGCGGCCGACACTGCCAACATTACCGCTTCCCACTGCCCACTGGGTGCAAGGCTGACTGCCAGCTGCTCCAGCTCACGCTTGCCGCTTTCCTCAGCAGGCACAGCCGAAATGCCGCTTTCTGCTTGCAGCTGCACACAATCTGCTGCAGCAGCCAGCAGCATAGTCCGTACCGATAGAACGGCGTTGGCGTTTGCAGCTTGCTGTGCACACTGCAGCACCCCCCACAGCAGCAGCGGCAGGCTGCCTGCTGCACTTGCGGGCGCCTGCTGGGCAACCAGCTGCGAGCAGAGCATGGTGATGGTGCGGACGTCTTCAGGTTTTGGAGCAGATACAGGTATCTGCGCACCCTCGCACACAATGTCCTGTTTGTCTGCTCCAAGGGCCCTGATAAGCAGCGCAAGGACAGGCCTCAGGCGCTGCTGGCGACCTTGCAGAGTGGTGCTGGTGTCAGCGGGGCCGTCCGCCTGCTTCCGCCCGCCTGCCAAGCTCAACCGCTGCTCCACAAGCGTGAGGAGGCATGCTGTGCTGCTGCCGCCCTGCTGCTGCTGCTGCTGCTGCTGCTGCTGCTGCTGTTGCTGCTCTGTACAGGCAGGCAGTGCGTCCGGCCCAGCAGCGCTGAAGCCACGCAAGGCAATACGTGCCGCCCAGCATGTGACTGCTGCTGCTGCACCCCTAGCAGCAAGGCACGCATGTAGGACGGCTTGCGTCACTGCTGCCGACAGACCATCAGGCCCGCTCTCTGCACGCGCCAACAGCGCAGCATGCGCAGCGCGCCACCCTGTCTCAGCTGCCTTCCTGTCTGCTGCTGCCACTGCTGCAGGTGAGTCCCCAGCAGGCATCCGCCCGTTGTCGCTCGACTGTATGAGCAGCTGCAGCAGGAGGCCCTCATCAAGAGTCTGCTGTTGCGCAAGGTGCAGCGCAAGCAGAGACTGCTGCAAGGTGTTGAGCGTTGCCACCATACCCACGCCACCACCGGCCAAGTCGATCACTCGCACAGCCAGACCCCACTGCCGCGCTGATGCACACGCTTGCAGCATCTCGTGTGCGTTTTTGGCAAGCAACCTGGCTGGCAGCTGCGGCTGTTGGTCCTCAGCATGGTCTCCATCAGCACATGCAGGACGCTGAGGCAAGCGCTCAATCGCGTCCATGATCTTGCCAATGCAACTCCAATGGCGGTGCCGCGTTGCTCCCAACATCATTGCTGTGAGGGTGGCATGGCACGCCAACAGCAATTGGCCAGATGCAACATCAGCCATTGAAGCCAAGGAGGGTGAGGCAGCAGCTGCGGCAGCACCAGCAGAAGTGTTGGCGGGTTCATTCGCACTCTGGGTGGCCGCAGCAGTGTTGCTGGTGTTGGTGCTGGTGGTGGTGGTGTTGCTGCTGCTGCTGCTGCTGCTGTGTTCAGCTGGCAGGGACGTAAAAGGTGCCAACAGGGCAGCCAGCACGTGGGGCACTTGCAGATCAGCCCGCTGGGGTTGCTGGAAGACACCATCCCACACCTCACCACCAAGCACGTGCCCAAGCTGCACACTGCGCTGCACCGCTATGCCCAGCATGGCCACGTCATCCTCGGCAGCAGCTCGCCTGGCAACCACGCCCAATACTGCATTGGGCACGCCGGGCGGCAGTGCCTGCAGCAGCGCTGCAACGAGCTCAGGCTGCCATGGCACTGCAGGTGCGCAGGCGGCCCTGAGCAGCGGACCTGCCAGCTGCGGGGCCATGGCCATCAGGCACTGCACACCGTGAGCCACCAGAAGCTGCTCTACTTGAGTCAGCAGGCGCATCTGGCCACCTGTCACGTCCTGCACCTCCTGAGCCTCCGGGCGCTGCCCCCCTTGAGTCAGCAGGTGGTGCTCTTGAGGCGTCACGAACTGAAGGTTTACACCCAACGGGTTTCCACCTGACAGGTTCTGCACTGCGCCAGTCATCCCACCCTGCAATTTCTGGGCTGTCGGGCCTTGCGCTCCTTGAAGCATCAGGCGAAACGCCTCGTCGGCTGCCGGGCCCTGGACCTCCAGAAGCTGCATCCCTGGAGTTGCGATGCCCTGCAGCTCTTGAGGCAGGGTGTCGGCTGGTTGCGCCTTGACTACTTCGATCGTGGTGCCATCTGCTGTCAACACCTCGCTGACTGGTGGTTGTCCGAGCAGCGCGCGCACCATATCGCCGGGGCAGTCTCGGTACTCCTTACTCAGCAGCTTCTCCAAGGTCGCGTCTGACAAGATGACGCCTTCACGTAGGATGGACGGCATGAGCGTCCTCAACGATGGGACGCTGGTCAAGCGTTCTGGCAGGTCCGAACACAGCACGTCCACTGCCTCTGCCCATACGCCGCCAAAGCCCCGCAGCGCAGCCAACTGCCTGACCAGCTCACCGAGGTTGGTAGAGTGCAGCGGTGGCCTGTTGATCCGCCGAGCGAGGTGGTCCATCATCAGCAATGTATACAATGGGGCAGCGATTCGCAGGATGATGCGTATCATGGCCGCGGCTGGATGACTTACACCAGCATCAAGTGCGCTCGCCTGCTGCTGCTGCTCAGCCTGCTGCCGCTGCCGCTGCGCCAGGTCCAGCAGCTGTGGCAGAATGCTGTCCACCCATGTCGCCATAGCCAACTCACTCAGCAAGCGTCCGCATGCAACGGCCTCATACTGGTCAGCAAATGCCAGCATGGGCCTCGTCGATGGCTTCTCCTTCACGACGTCAACAACATTTCGATAGAGAGGACCTAACGTCAACTTGATGCGCACTGCGTACTCGAGTGGGCTGCGGAATGGGCGAAAGTCACACGCGTAGGTCATCAGCAGCGCCGCTGGTGCGTCCGCCAGCCATACGAAGGCGTTGCCCAAAAGATGCACCATTAGCACACGCCAAAGCACCAGCTGCTGCTGCTGCCGCAAGCTGCATCCCGAAGACATTTGCAGCAGTGTCTGTCCTGCGGGAGGTGCATGCGGTGTCGTGGGGGCGGGGTCGATGGGCAGCGGTGGTGCAGGAGTGAGGCTCTGCACCAGCTGCCAGCTGTCAACAAGGACGCTTTGCAGCAGGTGCCCTCCCTCCCTGGTTTGTAGGCCCGACAATGCTTGCTGAGCCTGAGAGCGCATGCTGGGTGGTAGGATGCTCCACACGAAACGGACAATGTGGGCAGCGGTCTTGGCACGCTCTGACTCGTCCGGCGTGTAGTGCATTCCCTCCAAAAAGGCATCTCCCTCCAAAGACCTGCATCAAATTGTTTGCATGCAAGCAGTCAAACACATGTCAGGGTGTTAAAAACGTGCGTGCAGTATGGCATGATACGGTCATGATACATGTGAAAGCACCCTCGCGCGCATAACTTAGCGGCAAGAGGAGCAGGGGGAGCAGGGGCCCCTTGGCCAACATGCTCCTGATGTAAGATAACATACAGTACAACAGCAAGGCAAAACGCAAATTAGCAGTGTTAGGCACAGTGTAAGAAACTCACTCGGGCAGTGTCATCAGAGTGATGACAGCTTGATTGCTTTGGCCGATGCCGCCACAGCCCGTGACGGATGGAAGGCCGTAGCACGCGCGGAACCAGGGACCATGCCTGAGGGCCGACATGTACAGCCGCCGCTGCACATGGTGGTAATCTGACCATTGGGGTCGCTCAACCTCGACACCGGCAATAGTGTAATCGTCCCGGAACACCAGGTCAACTGATGCCGCCCAGAGGATTGTCCACATGTCCAGGTGCAGTGGGTGGGCGAAGACGGTACCGCCATCATCGCTAGCTGTCAGCGCCTGCATGACGGCCTGTGCGACCTTGTGCA
Organism: Chlamydomonas asymmetrica; assembly: GCA_001662385.1. Classification (NCBI taxonomy): domain Eukaryota; kingdom Viridiplantae; phylum Chlorophyta; class Chlorophyceae; order Chlamydomonadales; family Chlamydomonadaceae; genus Chlamydomonas; species Chlamydomonas asymmetrica. Next base: position 25,360 of record BDDA01000209.1, on the reverse strand, counting down.
GAGCGCCCCCCTCGATCGTCGCCTCTAGCACAGCAAGCTCGGAGCTTGAGGGCGATTCCAAGCGCTCCACCTCACGCTTGAACAGCCTGCAGGCATCTTGCAGCTCCTTCACCCTGCAGGGCAGGATGGGCGCAACACATGGGGCATGCAGCACGACTGCAATCAGGCATGCTTGGGGCAGAAATCATCATGCTTCAACAGTATGTGGCTGGGGACTGCTCAGCACACAATTGCGTTGCATGTTGGGTAAGGGCCGACACCTGCACTTGTCCATGCACCTCCCCGCTCGCCAACGCAAGACCCTGCATTGCCCTCGCCTGGGTTGCTGCAATCGCCTGAAGGTGCATTATGGACCACGTTTCATTGCGTGTGGGCTTACCCTACGGAATGCAGGGGGGTACAGTACTGATAGCACTTGCAAGGTCCAAGTTTTGGGTGCAGAGTTTGGGCTTAGGCTGAGCAACGCTTGCAAAGCCTACGTAGCAATTGGCGTCACGCCGTTGCTTCCGTTGCGGGACGTGCAGATGATCACTCGTGGCCTCTGTGCTCTCTCCAGCACAAGTGATCCCAATAATATCCTATCGCATGTGTGGCCGCTCTCTACTAATGTACTGTGAAGTGTTACTGAACCATCAAGCCCACCGCCTGGTGGCAGGCCAGGTGGAGAAACATACGCATCACCCCGCAGAGCCATGCTAACATTTCCTGTTCCTTTTTGATGATGTCCAGCAACTGATTCCCGTAACCCAATGACACAGCACGATGACACAGGCAATCAACTGAAACCTGAAGTGATCGAGGAGTTCAATTCAGCCCATGGTCGTCCTGTCCTTGGACATATTCTGTGAGCAACACCAATGCTGATTGAGGGGGAGGTCGACCCCCACCCCAGCCGCTGTAGCAGTTCAAAACCCCTCCCTACCTAGCTACGCTTTTGCACAATGACAAATACAGGCTCGTGTGACTGATTGACTTCACACTTGTATTGACCTCACATGCAATGGTCTGGCAGACAATAGGGAGACATGGTTGGTACTCAAGGGTGCACTGTGCATAGCAAACAACGCACGTGTGCATGCAATGGTGCTGCAACTCATCAAGAAATCCATTTCCTATACCCGTTCCCGCCTAAAACAAAGAACATGAGCAAAGCATGCTGATACAAACGCAAGGAGCAGCCAGCAGCCAAAACAAGCGCAACACCTCCCCTCACTTGGCGTCCTGATCCATGACGTCCGCAGGCGATGCGTCATCGCCCGCATTGTCAAGCGGGGCGCCCAGCCGGGGCAGTGCGCCATCCTGCTGGAACCAACCTCCCGAGCTGGCTGCACATGCTGGCCCGTTGCACAGAAGCGTGATGCGTAGCACGGCCGACGTAAGCATGGCTGAACAGCAAGCGCCGCACGTGCAAGGAGCACGTAACAAACACACCGGTGTAAGCACATTTCACAGTTGTGGATGCTATCATGGCATCTCTTGACCAGCAACCACACGCAGGGATACGTTTAAGCTGTGCGCGAATACGCATGCGTATGAACCAACACCGATGCCAAAAAATCTAGGCCACAGATTAGTATGTGGGGTCGAAACGCTGGCTGCAGCGGGCTGTGATGGAAGCTGCAAGCGCAACTAGCAAAACGCATGGCAAGCATGTGTTTTGCTAGTTGTCCTTGCAGCTTCCAAGTCAGCTTGGACAGGCCCTCCTTTTTCAGCAACAATCAGCAATGCCTGCCAGCGTCTGCTATCGGTCGCATGAATATTTATGTTAGGATTGGCTTACTATGGTCATAGATGGAGTCCGCAGAATGCTGAGGCTGAGGCACAGGTGCGCGGCCAACAACGCTGGCCGCCTTGACCGGATCATCAACACCAGTTTTTCTGACCAACGGGGACGCTGATCGTGATGGCGCTTTGGCCAGCTCCGTCACCACCGAACCATACCTGCAGAGGAGTCAAGAGCAGGCATTGATTGAATCCATCACCTACAGCAAGGCAGCCAAAACGGTATGGCACTACCGTGTGGTGCAAGGCAGCACAATGCCGGTCTATGTTGGGCGCCGATCCAAGTCATGAACATCATACATGCCATGCATTCGTGATACATATTCACGCCATACATGCCACGGTGGCGCCGTGTCGTCATAATGTGACTATGCCGCCATGGCATACAAGTATATGCTAGTTGTGCCAGCCTGACTTCTCAGATCATGCGTCTGTCTACGTCATACATGCTGTGTACTGTCAGCGTGAGGTCATCAGTGGTATACAACAGCCGGCCATTGGTAGCCACCCCCTTACAGGTCTTGCGCAGCCGAGGTCCAGGCGCGTGTACCGCACAGTGAGCTGCACCAGTGAAGAGATGTTGATGTGGCGCCTGGTACGTGCCGCCCCTAGCGCGAAGAGCACCGGCATGAAGCTGCCAAAGCACGTTGTCACGCTCTCCTGCGTGCAAAACGCCAGTATCGTTGTCGCAATGTTCGATGCATACCGAGGTTAAATGATACAAAGTATGGTGACACAAATACGGTACGGTACCTAGACCGCATCGATACGGTCCGGCTATACGACGACGGGCTTTTCCCGAGCTCCGTATATAAGGGAGTTAGTTGCACATATGCTCATGAAGCTTGCAGCACACCATGCAAAACATCAAATGTAATTTCCAGGTGGTCCAAAACAGCGCGGTTCAATCAAGATAAGTTTGGCAGCTTGCCAAATTCAGCGATAGCGAACAGCCCATGAATAGCCCGTGGCGCGCCTATCCTGGAGGCCATAACGAGCCTAACACATCACAGTCACCAGTCACCACGCCGCCTTCACAGTCGCGTTGAAGAATGCTGGCATAGTTACCGACATCCTACACCGTTACACGTGCTTTGGACAGTGGTATCCGGCGTCCTGGGCAGGTGATACGGCGTAACGGCCATGGCTTGCGCCGCAAGTAGTGCGGCTTGAGGCTGCACAGCGCAAGCGCCGAACTAAGCACGTGATGAGCCAGTCAGGTTGGCCTATGCAAGCTGTTGGTGTACAGGTGTCTGCCAGCACCGTACACACGTATCTGCCGGAACGCAGGTGATGTACGTACCGGGACAGATGCATGGAGGAAGAGATCCTTCACGTAGTGAAACACAACGGTGACCTTGTTACCTTGAAGTTCTAGCCTTGTGCGTTCGTTCAGACGCCCACCCCATTGGTCCGTTTGGAGCCAACCCTCTGGTTGAGAGGCCAAATTGTCCCTACATTCAGCAAAGGCACAGTTGCAGTGTGATGGTTAGTGATAGCACTGCCTAGGTGTTGATGTTACAGCCCACAGTGTCTTGGCCAAACAGGCCATGGGCTCCAAGGTCCGGGCCAGAAGAGACAAGCGCTCCAACGCAACCATGGACAGAGCACTGGTGGCACAGCTCAATGGAGCAAGACTAAGGTTGCATGCAACAACGTAACTTGATGCGGTTTGTGACCAGATGGCATACCAGATGTCAAGACCCGCATATACTAGCACATACGCACACCATGCACTATCCTTGATTGGACCACTGACTATGCTGGACGCTGCTCGTGCTTACTGTTCAGGTGACTTTTCGCTGCGAGTTGAAGTTCTGCCTGTTGCTGCGCTGCGTTGTCGTTGCTGAGCTCTTTTGAGCCAGTTTCTAGTTATTTTGTCGCTTTGCCTGCCCCGCTCATGCGCACTTGCACTGCATCTCGGGCTGGGATGCCCTCGCGCCTTCCACAACACTGCGCGCTCAACTTCAGCATCAGCACTCAGCACAGACACTGTTAACACACTCTCACTCACAGACCATGTTTACTACACCGAACGTCTCAGACCATCGTACCGTTGTGCGCTTTGCGGCAGCCGTCGCCACCCTCAAGTGCGGTCCAAATAATCACACATACAAGCACACTGCATGGCCCCACGGAAAGCACGCTGCATGGCCCCACGGAAAGCACGCTGCATGGCCCCACCAGAACCAAACATTTCTAAACACACCATCTACCAGTATGCAGCCTTTGCTTGAGTTTCACTTACAGTATACAGAATGTGACTTGCTCCTCCATGCCGGCTGGTGCGTACCGCAATGCCTTCACCAGCATGCTGTCGGAGGGCAAGTGATCCACAAGTTTGGTAGACTCAGTAAGTAGTGAGATGATCTCTTTCACTTGCGCTGGCTGCAGGCGAATGGGCAGGCGGGCGTCATCACCACTTGCTACCCGGCGGTCAGCTGGCTTGGAGTTCGACTCCCGCCTGACAGGGCGGCTGGGCGTGGCGCTGTTAGGAGACATGAGGACCTTGGCGATGTGGCTCAAGTCCGTGACCTTCGCCTGTGTCATTAGCGCGGCGGAGTGTTTCCTCATGGTTAACAAGATGAGTCATCCCGGTGGGCCGCGTGTTCGACAGTCCGCACATGTCACACGCAGCGGCAAGCCTTTGCCATGCACCCGGTGGCGTCAGTGGCGTCAGTGGCGCGTTTCGCAAGCCCTGGCATTAAAGCGCGGCCAGCAGGTCAGCTTCCTTGTCAAGCATTATAATGGCTGAGAGACATCGTAACGCGCACGATTGCAGGTTCATCAGCGGCAAGCAGGTCAGCCCGTCATCTGAACAATAGCCAGGGGCCCGCCACATGCAGGCAGGCAGTGGTGAGCGGTGTTGCATCCGTACCTTGGTCACCGGGTCGCCCCGCATCACGCCCTGCATGATGAGCGCCATAAATATATTGTGCAGAGCGCCCAGCCTTGTGGCCTCCAGCAGGCCCAGGAAGCGATACCCGTCTGTCCCGATGCGCCGAGCACCGGCCGCACTCTCGGTTGCCAGCTGCCGCAACTCATAGTACACCTTGCGATTACAGAGCGCAACAGGATGTGTATACAAACAAGAGTGGCAATCAGCACAAATGTGCGCTGCGCGTCCCACAGCAGAGGAGTACGTTGCACAGCCAACGACGATGGGTTGATCAGGCTGGCAGTGCTGTGAATGTGAGTATCCACATGCAAATCTCAAAATGGAGGAGCGGATCTGACCAGCAAACACAAAGATAGCAACTGATGATGGCGATGGGTTGATGTATGGGGCTACTGATTAGGGCCAGGCGTACGCCTGTATACGCACATTGTCCGCCTCTCCTTTGCACATATGTACACATGCACACACACCTTGCCGATGTCCTCATATGTGCGGGGTGACTCCACGCCACCGTCTGCCAATAGCTCCAGCACACGCAGCGCTGCCCACTGGCTTGCGATGCGCACCACCCACACCAGCAGCAGCCAGCGCCGCTCAACGTGCGAGTCACCGCAAACACAGCCGCAAACACAGCCGCAAACACAGCCGCTGAGGTGCGTCAGGCCAGCGCCTTGCATCAACCCCCAGCAGTCTGCCACGGTTGGCCCTTCACCTAGAGGGTTGAGCTGCGTTTCAGGCAGCTCTGCAATTTCAAGTGCAGCGTCTGAGAGAGCTTTGAACCGCAGCCAGACGTCAGGCTCCGCTGGCCTCTTAGCTGCCTGCTGCTCAAGCTCTTCACTCAACCGCACCACACCACCCTCCACTGCCTGGCGCACTGCGGCCAAGCGTGCGCTAGCGCTGCCATTGGCACCCTCAAACGCCTCTGGGGCCGGGGGTGCAATTGATGCCATCCCCCGCCATCCTGCCAACCAGGCTGTGCGCGATATTGAGCCTGCAAGGTTGAAGCTGTCACTGCCTGTTCCATCTCTAGCAGCGTTGCTGGCATCGCTGCGCTCAGACCCATAACTTGCTGCGAGGGCTTGCGCTGGTGGGACTTCGGGCAGCAGCAACGATGCGAACGAGAGCGCCGCTGGATGGTCCTTGTAACGATCTCCAAGAATACAGTGTAGCATGGTGCACATAGCATTTGCGGCAGAAGCTGCAGTGCCAACTTTGTCTGCTGTTGGTGCACCAAATACACCATCCCATGGGGCAGGAGCAGACGGTGCGGCGGACGGTGTAGGTTCAAAGCCTGACAACGAGAAGGGCATTCAACACAGAAAATATGACAGTAAGGCTTGAAACTCAGGCAACAAGATGGTTGCATTTACAAGGAGCGCGTTGAGGGCAGCGAAACCACACTAAGATCCCATACTTGGTTGTTTGAGCAACTTATCACCCCAAGGCATGGGTCCTGTGGTTGAAACAGTATCAGAGAGGGAGCTATCAAGGCAATACCACCAATTGGCATTATTCTGGGTGCAAGTGATAATTTCGAAGGAAGGGTCACGTGACAGTCTACGCCCCATATGTGGCCGCTCACCTTCTCTTGCCTCGCAGTCCTTGTCAACACTTTTGGGGCCACACTCGTGCTCAGGAAGAGCACTCCAGCCCCCTGGGCTGCCGTAACGACGTCTGCCAGAGGCAGCGGCAGTCGGTGCCCGAGCAGGCAACGCTGCCACTGAGCGATGATGGAGGCCAGTGCGTGCGGAAACGCCAGGAACGCCGCTAAGTCTTCTGCTTGATGCCCAGTCCAGTGTGCAGCGCATTGTTCGTTTGCTGCATCCAGCGCACAGCCCGCGCTGGCTGTCACATCAACCGTTGCGAACCGCAGTATCGAGGCAGCAGGGTCAGCTTCAGTAGGCTCCAGCCACACGGCACTGCAGGCTACTTGCAGAGCACGCTATATTTTTAGAGGTCTTCCACAAGGGCATTCAACCCTTGGTTAAAACTCTTGCGAGGTGCTAATCCTGTCTGCGGTCTTGCATCCAATACGAGCCATCCAATGTGCACCTGAACATTTCAAGCCCGGCCACACACTTCAAACCCAATACACACACGTGTGTGTGTGTTGTAGGATCCATGCAGGGAATTATTGCAGCACAAGTGGCTGCCCTGGTCAGCCTGCACAGCTGGCAGCAGCAGCCAACCTGCCTGTTGCATATATGGCCGTATGGAAGATCCAGTCAAGGAGTCATACTCCACCTTGTGGCAGTGCCCCGCCTGTTTGCGTGTATGGACCGCCAAGAACCCAACAGGCAGCTTGGTAGCAGCAACACCACCATTACCAGAAGGTCGCATAACCGACACCATCACGCACTCCATTGCGCAGCTGGGTCAAGGCTTCTGGGTGCACCCGGACCTGCTGAGCCCGCTGGAAGGCTTTGAGGGGGACGGCAGCAGCAGCAGCAACACACCCAGCGGCAGCAGCGGCACCAACGCAGACACCTCCAACAACATCACCAGCATCGGATCTCGCCGGCTGCAGCCACCCGCCTCCCACACTTGGCTGGTGGATAAGGCGGGCAACCCGACCACTGACCTAAGTGAAGTCCAGGGCATAGACGCCACAGCGGCGGCCGCGTGGCTGCACAGGGGCGCGGTCAAGCCGGAGCGCCGCGACGGCGACAACGACGACGTGTGTGTCGAGGCGAGGTTCCGGCAACGACGCATGCATGTGTGTTAGGGCTTTGTTTGCTGCCGTGGGGCCATGCAGTGGGATTCCTGTGGGGCCGCGCAGTGTGCAGACGTGTGAGGATAAGCGATGGAAATCGAGGCATCCGCAGAACGGACAGCTGACTGGTGGTTGTCCCAAACAGTGGTTGTGGTAAGCGTGGTCGGCCAGTGTGTGTGTGTTGCTGTGCTGCTAAGTGCTCACTGTGTGATGGGCGAGAGAAGGTTGTGGTGCGAGCATGTGTTTAACGCATGGCCGCTGCATGCCTTCCACCTCAGCTGTGAACGTACATTACCCGCAACCATGCTGCCGGCGGTACCGCTACACACACATCCACAGCGCGCTGGCGAGCGAGATGCCTTCCCTGCGCAAAGCTGCTGGTGTGTTGGCACTTGGCACGGTGCCGGGCAGATGCTATGAGCCAGGGATGGCGTGTTACACCACCCACCATGCAGTGTGCCTGAGCCAGACTGCATCAGGAAGTGGAACCCTTTTGATGCCACGGTGCGTCGGCATATGCGGACGTTGCTAACGCAATGCCAGTGCGGATTCTTCATTAGGGGGCTGGGTGGCCTCCTGTGCGTATCACCACCCAGACTCCAGAGTGCATCATAGCCACACACACCCGTTGTCAGTTGAAAGTGTACACTCAGGGACAGCAGGGCGGTACGAGGGACGTCAAGCGGTCGGCTGCGCAAGGCGGTGAAAAAGAGTGCCACCAACAGCAACGGTAGCGACGTCCAGCAAGTGTCCCAACGTAGCACGCATGTGGCAAAGCACCAAAGGCAGGCGCGCACGCATGGTACTGGCAAAGCGTGGTGTACTACTGTGGTGGTGTTCGTTCGCCAATCGGTTGTGAAAAGACCCACCAAGCCTGCCAACGCCTGCGGAAAGCTAAACCTCACCACAGTGTGCAATTATTATATGCACCACCAAGGAAGGTGGATGAATGGGAGAATGGGAGGATGAAAACAGCAGCAGTGGTTCGCAGTGAAACTCAAGCTAGCCTGGGCTAACAAAGGTGCTCCAGGGTGGTGGTGGAAAACTGTCAAGCCGCGCGGGCCACAAGATGCAAGCAGGCAGGTATGGGCCTGCAGCACCTGCGGTACCCCTCGCGAACTCGTTGCCTGCGCAGCAGGCGGGAAAAGTCGTGCAACGCCGCTTCTGCAGCAGCAGTGCTTTCTCCAGTGGGGCAACGACCGCAGCAACCCTGTAGACGGCCCCCATCAGTAGCGGTCTGGATGCGGCACTGATCAGCATCCGCTGTAGAGCGAGGCAGCACTGCAAGCCCGCAAAGTAATGCGCTAGGCACTGCTCAGCGCTGAAGACGACAGCACCGACAGCAGCCGTGTACCAGTCAGGCGGGGTCCATTTTAGCGCTTGTCCGTTAGGCCACTTGCTCCGAGCACTTCTTGGTGCTCCCGCTGAGCGTGACGTTGGTGCTGGCGCACGACTTGTACACGCTCAGCACGCTGGGCATCTCAGAGTACCAGTTGGCGCCTGCAATGCCAAGCCAAGCAGTGGGGGCAGGCACACTTATAAGGATGCTTAGGCGGCTGAACCACCCCTGTGTTGCATATCACCTGTTTGTCATCCCTCCCGGGGGTTGCATCCATCGACGATAGGGTGTCTGATGCGGTTCCAAGGCCGGATGCCTTTAGTGATGAGCATCTTGCAGCAGCAAGACATGGTAGGGCTGTCGAGGCTTGGTATCACCAGTGAGGACTTACTGTCAACGGCAGTGCGGTAGAAGCAGCTCTGCCCGTCCTGCAGGTTCGCCAGCCACACGCACGTGGGGTCGCTGCCGCACGCGCTGGGCACTTTGTACGCCGCACACCTGCCGGACAGCACCGCACCACCGCATGAACAAAACACCAGCACAATTCAGCGCAGGTCCTCCAGGCGTGTGTGCGTGAGGCCGACCACAAGCCGGCCGGTGCAGTTATGTGTGTGTCAGACAGAGACGCCTATGGGGCCATGCAGTGTGATTCCCGTGGCGACATGGAGTGTGCATACACGGAAGGCATAAGACTGCATCTGACAAAGGCAAGCCAGGCGATGTAGTGCGCGTGTCTCGTAAGACTCCAGCGGCCAGAGATGATAGGTTGGTGTGCACGTTGACATATGTTGGCATTGGGTCACGCTGAGCCCAATGCGACGACAGTGCCGTGTCATTCACGTCCACGCCCACCACCGCCACTATCAGTACAGCCACCACCAACCACCATCGCTATTGCCATCACGCTCACTTTGCGTTGCCTTTGTCGCTCGCCAGCTTAGCCAGCACTATGTTGCAGGTGCCATACTGAGCGCGCGCCTGAGGTTCGTTGGCCGCGCTGAACTGGATGGGCTGTGCCACAAACGCATTCGGCGTCAACAGGAACACGCTCTGGTACCTGCACACCGTACGTAGCAGGAGCAGCCAATCAACCTCTCCATATATCCGCATGTTGAGTTGCAGTCCTGCGATCTGGGTCGAGCCATGAGGATTAGCTTATGGAGGATGTTTCGAGTGTGCTGGTTGTGTGTCGGCTCCAGTTCCTCTGGTAGCATTCAGACATCCTTTCATGTGCTGGGCGTGTTGCCTCATCACTATGGTACCTCACTATGGAGCCTTCTTACCTGGCAAGGACTGTCTTGTTGTTGACGGGCGCCGGCACAGAGTCCAGGAAGCTCTTTAGGTAGCAGGAGTTGACGCTAGCCACCATAGGGTCCGTCTGCGCCAGTTGCACGTTGGTATGTTGCATGCATAACACACGGCACTCAGCATGCGTGCGGCCCACAGTGCATGCAGGGAAGCGGAGCTGATCTGATTCTGCTTTGGTCATGGTAGAAAAATCTGGCATAGCGTGTGAGGCAGATGCTTGCGCGATCATGTACAGCAGGGGGCAACGCCGGCGGGTTGCAGTCGTCGAGCGGACGTGTCGTGGTGCAGGCGATGCCGCTCACCTCGCCATGCCATGCGGCATTTCAGGTGCATGCACGTACAGGTCTGCATCACACCCTCTGAATTTGTTGAGACCAAGCATGGCAGCGTATTGTAGCGCATTGCTCTGCTGAATCGTGTGCATGCAAATGCAGTCCCAAGGGTGGCTGTGGCATCAGGTTCGAGTCCGCCGCTTGCAGGCCCTACCAGGTCTGCTCGCCATGTGCACGGGCTGGTGCAGGCGCCTGCAGAGGTCTTGAGGCGGCACTTGAAGTACGCCTCAGCGTTCGAGCCTGCGGTGCAGGATTGCACACCCATGTGCAAGCAAACATGCAGAGGTGGTCTCAGGTCGCCACCACCACCGCTGCTTGGTTCCTCCTCCAAGCAAACACCAATGCACCTGGTTCCATCAGGCTGAGCCTAGGCTGAATCACTACAATAAGCTTCCTCTTCTTCTCCTGGAGTGCTGGTACAGCAGCCACCATGCAATGCATGCTGCATGCATTGGGACGCTTCGGAAGCTGCATGAACTGGGACGCACGAAGCTGCATGCATGTTGGCAGTCTGGCTACTACATACAATGTACGAGGGAAGGCAGCCTTGATGGCCCTGGGGCCATTCACGAAACATGGGTGCACCCGCAAACTCATGCCCAGGGATTGATGCGCTGCAAGTGCATGCAACCATCAGGTTATGAAGTCCGCGGTGTGGCCCAAACATTGTCTGCCGTGCATCTTGCTCTGCGGCCGCCCGCATGAGGTGCTTGCATTTAAGCTGGTGTGTGGCGTTGGATGGGTGGCAAACTGGCAAAGCTGATACCAGAGGAACGCATAGTGTGCCCGTGCAATGCAAGCGCATGCTGGCTCAACGCTTCTTCCCTCGTGAGCAAAGCATTGACGGCTCAATTCACACACCTGGACATGATGCTGCCAAGCCATAAGCCTCCTCAGACACCACACACGCGCTATCAGAGTCCGGAGTATAGCGGCACCTGAACAAAAGGAGGTGAGGCATAGGTGCCATTCGCTGTTTGGGACACAAACGTGCGCTCATCACGGCAGCAAGAGCGCAACGCAGGAGCAATGCAGGCATATACAGCTGTGGACTCACAGGTTGCCTGTACCGGTGCGGCAGGATGGAGTGCCCAAGTCGTCGCCCTCAGGCAAACGTGGGAGGCAAACCTTTTCATACACTCGAGCATCAAACAGGTAGTTGTATGCGCGCCTGCACAAAATCACACGAGTTCGTCAGGCTCGGGCACGGCCTTACATATTGAACAGGTTAACAAGTGACGACCAGCTTATCAAGGCACCTTGAGCTCACCTTGCAAGTTCCGATGGCCAGGCAGCGACGTCTGCTTCGGAGAACCGGTTGTAGTTGATGTTGCACTCAAAGAACTTGACAGTGGTCAAGGCCTTCTTTACGGGGTCCCAGTATGAGATGCCATCGAAGAAGCCCGAGTCCACCGAGCATGCTTTCTTCCTGCAGAGAGGCCGCCCCCACACAAGCACACACGACAGGAATTCGGACACCGTAATTGGCCGTAGTGCAAGTTCCGCTCTGCACAACACCGTGTTTTCCAAGGGTATTGAGTAACCTGCTGGATGACGGCTCAGCTGCTGCTGCAGACTGCTGAGGCAGCCCTCAGTCCTCGCCCGCTGCCAAGAAGTTAACGGTGGGCACAATCGCACGCGCCTTGCTGAGCGCTCCTGGGTGCATGCTGCTGAGCTCAAAATAACAGACTCAGTAGATGTTAGCGCAAACCTCAACAAGAGAGGTTGAGAGCAAGATGAATGCACCGACAGTAACGTTCCCGCGCTGGCCATCACGTCACAAAAATGCGCATCCCTGGGCAGCTTGCTACTCACGGCGTGTATGGTGGAGGCGGTCGAGGCCTAGGAGGTGGCCGTGGTGGTGGACTGGGAGGCTTAGGTGGTTTTGGAGGGCTGGGAGGCGACTTCCTCCTCTTGGGTGGGGGCGGGTGCGGGCTCGGCGGAAACTTTACGCCAGGAGGCGCCGGGGGAGGCTTGGGAGGTGACGGAGGCCTCGGTGGAGGAGAGTGCTTCTTCTTCTTCTCTGGTGAAGGAGGAGGAGAAGCCGTGACCGGAGGGGGGCGCTTGCCAGGAGGAGGGGCAAGCGCAGCCCCAGCCGATGATGCATGCTCCAGCACCAGAACTGCCGCCAGGAGCGCAAATGCAAGCACGCTATGGACGTTCATCCGGTGAGCAATCGCTTCCATTGCGGTAGCAGCCGCGCTCTGTAGCGGGCGCTCGCCTGGGTGAGCTGAGCAGCGGACTCCAGCAAACGGCGGGCGCCCGTGTGACCTTGATTGTGCTGGAAGTCTCACCCTCACAAGCGCCGATGAGTGCTTCTCTGAGCGCGCAACAGCCCGAAGCAAGCGCTCGTCAGGCTGTAGTGAAGGTGTGCAAGCGTTTGGTGCTGAAGGCTTGGCATGAAGGGCACACAATTAGGATGGTCTCAAAAGAAGCAGCTTCTTCCAACGATCTCACTCAGACCTGTACCGCCGTGGCAGCCAGAACCTCGGCACTATGAGCTGGGTAAATGATTGGGATGAAGCCTGGCTTGCATAGTTGCAGAAAGGAGAAGCACTTGCTACCTCCCAGCCGCAATGACTCAACCTGCAACGGCTGCCCAGGTGCTGCCCGCTGTCGTGTCCTTGCCGAAATTCGACCAGCCTGAATCTCCGCAGAGCAAGCCGGCACCACGATTGCATGCTCACAATGCCTTACCACCCAGCTAGTCTCAGTGCAACACCGGCATGCATGACTCCAGGACAGGCACCACAGGCGATTCCATGCCGCGTGGTCAGCGGTCAGCCATCGCCCTGACCGCCGTACGAGGGCGTGCCTGCAGTGGATGCAGATTCCTGCCTTGCATGCATCTGTCATGCAACTGCGTGCGCTGCGCCTCCGGTCCCTCTAGATAAGTTGCATGCAATGCCGCTTGGGTTGACTGACGCAGACCCTATTGTCACAGCGGATTGGATTGGACCAGCAATGCGCTCGTGCAACATGCAGCCTGGGCTGGACGCATGATGCGTTTGGAGAGAGCTCACCGCGACCCCACGCCTTGCACTCACAGCATATGTGTATCCAAATTTCATGCTGTGCGGAACTAGCGGAGCTCAGCGGCTGCAGCCCTACAACGTAGCTTCACGCAAATGCGCGTGTAATGTGCGTGTGTGTGTGCATCGCGTGTTGGGTGTGGTGGAGCGGAGGTGGGGGAGCGTGTTTTTGAGGCCAACAAGCAGTGCAATCGATTGGTGTGTATTACCGCAGCTGGTGTGCAGCATTACGGTGGGGGCAAGGAGCAAGTCTTGCCAGTGAGGGGCAATGACACCGAGAGAGAGAAAGAGACAGAGTCAACTAGGAGCCATCCAGGATGGCAGCATACACAACGTAGCCCTACACACCTGCCTATCAACACACAGCATCACACCACATCACAGCGTCAGCGGTCCCAACGGCAATTCAGCGGCTGGACGCAGCAGGGCGCTGCAGCAGCACGGTTCGCGTGCATGGCGCCTGCTGACCCTCCAGGTATCCTCTGGCTGCCAGCACTACCCATCGATGTTGTTGTCGTGCCATCAGGTTCAGGGGCCTGGTGAAAGCGTGAGTAGCCTCTAGCGCCAGGCACTGCCTGCCCTGCCGAACCACAACTCCTTCAAGTGCCGCTGTAGCTCGTTCGGCCCGCAGCGATGGCGTGCCCAGCAGGGATGTGAGGCAGCAGCTGCGGCTGTGCAGCGCTGCCAAGGCTCTTTGTGGTTACTGCACGCGCCATGCTAGCGCCAGGGTACGGATGGGCGGTGGGGATACTACTGCCGGCGCCAGAATCGGACATGCGCATGTGCTGCGGCTGCCTGAACGTCCGCGTGTCGGCAGCTCTGCTGGAGCAGCCCGGTAGCAGCGCTGTCCTTTGAAGCGGAGCCTCCACAGGCCTTATAGGGCTGCCAGCACTGCCGCCAGCACTGCCGACGTGGCTGCCGCCCCCTGCTGGGCCAGCAGCCCTTATCGCCAGCCCCGCGCCTATCAGGTGAGCTGCGCCGTGACTGTTGCTGTGCGCGTAGGGTGGGTGCTGTGCGTTGGCCCCATCGTAAGATTTGCGCCAGGCCCATTTGGTGTCCCGAGGAGGTAGCATAGGGGGGGGAGCATGCGCAGGAGCAGCAGAAGAGGCACCGGCAACACTGGCAGCCGTGGTGCAGTGTGCAGCAGTGCTGCTTATGCCCACAGAGGTGGCTGTGTCAGGGGCTGACGCCTGCGGCATTGTGCCACATGCAAGCTCGGCGCCAGTGCCAGATCCAATCGGCACGGGTGAGGCGTGTTGCATGCTGGGTGCTGCATGTTGTGCTGAGGCACGTGTTCCTGCCTGGTCAGCGTTGCCTTGGAAGCTCACTCGTGGCGGACGACCTGGCAAAACAGACGTACCGCCCTTGTGATTGCCAATGTGCATGCAGTACACACTACCAGCACCGTTGCCGCTGACCCTGCCTGGCAGCGCGTCTGCTCTCGCACGCGTCGCCGCAGCTACAGCTTCAGCAGCAGCAGCTGCCACGAGCGGTTGCACCGGGTGCAGGCCCACAGCCTGGTCAGGCCGCGCATGCGGAGGCGAGGCAGCGCTTCGCAACTGGTGCCGCCAATCCTGCGGACGGACCCGGGGAGTGTTCGCCGCGGCTGCTGCCGGATCGATCATCGCCATCACGTCGTTTACATTGTAGCCCGGTGCACTGGCACGCCGCCGCTCAGGGCTTTTATCCATATGTTGGCCTGCTTGGCCTGCGGCCGTGCCAGTCCCCGGCACACCGGCGGGGAAATCCTCCCCGTCGTCATACCGCTCCGAAACCACCGATGCTGTTGCAGCGGCTCCCAGATTCGCCAGGCCAGGCACTGCCAGGCGGGAGCGCAGGCCGAGCTGCTGCTGGTGCTGCTGCTGGGACAGCAGGAGCATCATCAGTGCGCCGTCGCTGTGTTGGCTTACCAACGCAGGCTGCTGTTGGTGCGGCAGCGGGTGAGCGTGAGGGTGGTGCAGGCGCTCACAGCCCAGTGCTGCGGAGCTGGTGTCACCTGCTGTAGGGCTGACATCACTGCTGCCTGGAGATGCCTGTTGAGAGCGGCTGCGGTGGGGCAGGTGGCTCACATGCAGTGGTGGCAGGCTGCCCACCGGCGCCGCCGCCGAAGCAGTCACACGCGGCAGCGGCGGCGTGCACGCACCAGGCCCGGGGCTGCTGATGCGAGGTGCTGGGAGCACGGTGGGGGTCAGGCCGGCGGACCCAGCCGAATGCGTGCCACTAGTGGAGAAGCGAAGCTTTCGTCCCGGGGGCAGCGCCGCTAGCGGCGCAGGCATGACGCCGCCCCCAGCGCCAACGGATGAGCCGGTGCTTCCGTCACTGCCAGCTACAGTAGCTTGCGAGTAAGCTGGAAGGTTGAAAGGCGAGGCATCGGGATGGCCACCCTGGAGAGCTGACCTCAACGCTTCTTGGCGGCTGTAAGGCGGTGGGAAAGAGGATGCAGTCGTGGCGGCAGCGGCCAGCGCGGCTGCAGCTGGCTGCACGGGCGCCAGCAGAGGTGGCATGTAGCCGGACGGAAGAGGGAAGAGCATGCCGGACGGGGACACCGCAACAGCCCTGTTGCAGTAAGGCAGCACAGAAGTTCACAAACCAATGGAACCCCATCGCACCCAAACAATTCTGCCTGGTACCCAAAAGACCGCAAGCCAAGCCAAACTGTTTCACGCAAACCTTTGATAGTTTGATGTTATAGACACACTTGGTACACATGTGCAGGACGAAAATGAGAATGCTGCAGCCGCCTCACCTTGTCCTGTCCTCCACATCATGCTCCTGGCACTCCGTCTCACGACGGCTAATGCGGCCAGCAGGCCTGCCCCTGTGGTGCACAACATTTGTCCCACCATGAACTCCAATCACTGACCCACAATCCTGGCGTGTCATGCATAATGTCATCAGCGCCGGCAAGCAAAACTGCAAAAGCATTCTGACTGTCTGCCCACCGACTTGATGGCAGCCACCTGCAGCTGCCTTGCCCGATGCTCAACTCAGCAGGCACTAACACATGGTGCCGGTACACACGTATGCACGTAGCAGGGCCTCGCATGCAGAGTGTTGGGTGCAATCCATCCAGTGCTTCCGCATGCAAAGTACTGTTACTGGGAGTGATTCTGGCAACTCAGGTCGCATGCAGAAACGCCATTGCAGTTGTGACACGAGCAGCATCTGTTTCCACACGTGATATATGCTCGCACCTGTTGGGCGACGTCACGCCGCGCCGCGTTAGCGCCATCGCGCCCACCAGCAGCCCCTCCGCGCCCTCCGCCTCACCCACATGCGACCAGCGCCCCCGGCAGCGCTCGGACTGCTGCTGCCGTCGGCGCCTCTCCTCGCCATTTCCCCCAGCGAGACCACCATCGCCATGTCCTCCTCCTGTTGCATCGATGCCCTGGTCTCGATCACCCACCGCCGCACCATACCGCTGGCGGTACGCGCCGCTTGTGCCGCCGTGTACTGCCTCATACTGGCTGGTATTGTCGAGCTCGTCATCATCACCCTCGCTGCTGGTACCGCTGCCATATTCGCTCTCCTGCTCCTCTTGTCCATCCCCCACCCCATCGCCCGCACCCTCCTTGTCAACGGCTGGTTTAGAAGGACGACAGCTCCGCACATGTGGCCGTCGGCGCGCTGGCGGCATCGGCACCGGTAGGAGGCTACGCTGCAAAATGGTCGCAGCGTCCGCGGCGTCAACGTACGGGTTGGCCTCGTACTCAGCATGATGGCGCCCGAGCAGGCTGCCTTCTACTGTGCCAGCAGCAGCCGTGGCCCTGACGCCAGCAGGCCGCCACACACGGGTCCTACCGCCACGCTCGCCGCCGCTGCCATTGCCGTCCCTGGCGGTGTTGTCACTGAGCACGGATCCGCCACTGTCCCCCGTGGAATCTGCTAGGGAGCCCTCGTTTTGACCCGCAGCAAAGGCGTAGTCCCAGCGAGGGCGAGCGTCGGTCGCGTGAGCCTGCGGGCCGCGTTGCGCTAGCCCATAGACATCGGCAGCAGCTGCAGCGCCGTTGTTGCCGTCGCCAGAGATGCAACGCGCGCCTTTGCCGGCGTAACCGCCTGCGTTGCTCCACCCTGGCCCTGCTGGTTTCGGAGCAACGGCCGCCCCGGACGTGAGCTGGTCCTTCAAAGTACCGCTTTCGCTGTGCCTTGCGCCTGCCTCCCTCGTGTGCGGGCCTGGGGCGGCTGCATAAGCATTGCTAGCGGCACCGCGTGTGCTCGCTGTACTCGTTCCAATAGGGGCAGCAGCTCCAGCTGCTGACAGCTTGGCGCTCAGGCTTTCTCCTGCACTGGTTCCGGAGCTGCTTTGGCGCTTGGACTTTCCGCCGCCGTCGCTTTTGCGCGCCTTACCGCGCTTGGCGTCCTGGCTCACGCTGGCGCCTTCGGTACCAGCGTGAGCCAGGGCATTAACAGTTGTGCCGGGCGCTGTGGAGGCTGAGCTGGCACTGTCTACGCTACTTTCGGGCACTCTGCCGTCTGTTGTGCTGAGCTGGGCGGCAGCGTGTGAGCTGGATAAAGCAGTAGCCTTTGCCGGCGCGTCTGCCAGGCTGTCAGCGGCGCCAGATCTGTTCGCAGACGAGGCCAGTGTCCCACTTCCATTAGCTGCCATCGCAACGCTAGCAGATATAGCGTGCTGTGGTTCCCGTGCCCCTGTCGACGTTTCAGCGGTGCTGCTGCCGCTGCTGCTGAGCCTGGGCAGAACCTGCTGTTCCGGTGCGGCGGAGGTACTTGAGGTAGCATCTGCAACTGCATCTGCTGCGTCTGCACCCGCAAAGCGAACCCTAGCGCTGCCGGTACCAGCGCCGCTGCTGCTGTTGCGCAGAGCTCTGCTGCTGCCACCACCTGCGTCTCGCTCTAGGCATCCTGCCTTCGCACGACCTGTTGCGCCGCTGTCTCCAGGTTTGGCCTGGCCCTCGGCAGCAGGAGTAATAGCAGCAGCATCGGCAGCATCTGATGCTGCCAACGCCGCCTTTTCAGCTGCTGCAGCTTTTTCTGTTGCCTCCTTCACAAACTTCACGGCGAGGTCCGTGACCGAGGCGTTAGTGTCGATGGTGGTCTCGGAGCTGCCTGATTTGCCCAGCAGTCGCTCCACCAGACGCCCCTCAAGGTCAATCGCCATTTCAAGCAGCTTGGGCAAGCCCCTGCAGTTGATGCGTGATGTTGAGAACCACTGTTTTGGACTAGGTCAGCAAACGCAGGCCACACTTTGGGCCTGCCCGGTCCCCATTTGGGGGGAGCACGGGCCATTCGACCAACACGCTCCTGGTGTAATGTAGCATAACAACATGCACGCCACACGGATATCATGATTGACGAGCCTGACACGGCTGTGCACGTCCCCGGCAGGATTGTGCCGTGCACAGCCGTCATGCGGTGCAGAAAGGGAGGAGACAAAGGCAGAGGTGGGTATCCCAAGCGTGGCGGATGGGACCGCAGTGGGCGCGTGGGCTTGCGGTGCCAGGCAACACATGCGTGCTTGGTCACAAGGGGAGACAGTGGTCCCAGCACTACCACCGCCGCTGCGACCAAGTGCGTGTCTCACTTGTATCTTGGCCGGTCGTTGGGCTGCTCCTCCCGCAGCCTAGCCAGCTCCTGCAGGTCCCGCTCAAGCTGGCTCACGCCCTCCTCACCTGCACAGCGCAGCGCGATAGCGAGTGTACCATATCGTACCCAACGGCAGCAGTGAAGCACTGACATACAGTAGTGGCGCCACTCAGCTCCCTCAACTGTACTGTAATGAACACTGTGATGGTTTTGGGCTTTTGGCGCACAGGGTACACGCCAGATCGGCCGGATACGTTACACATTGAACACATGATGACATAAACATCGTTGTGCTGGGCAGCCCGTCCCGCACTGACCATTGCCATATCACCCCCTGGTTTCCCATCTCGGCTTCATGGTCCTCGCCCGCTACCACGCTTTCCCCGTATGTCTCGCATGTGGCCACCTGCCCACCATGCGCTGCTCATCCTCCTGCATTCATCCTCTAGTCTGATGCGCAGCGGGCCCCAACTCACCAATGAGCGCCGCCAATATCTTGGCCTTATCAATCACTACCTCCTGAGCGGCCTCTGACTCAGCATCCAGCTGCTGAACGCGCACCACCGCCGCCGCCTGCCGCATGCCCACGCAAGACAGCAGCAGGCATAAAGCACCGCAACGCATTCAGACAACGGTTGCAGCACTCTGGCCCACCCACCCACAGACCCCTGCACAACCTTAAGTCGAGTGCAGCGAACGCCTTATCATTCATCGATGGCAAGCCACAACCCGTGCATGCCGGCGAGGCCCAGCCTCATATGGCTTTTATATAACTCCACACCAAGCTCTGTGCATCCTGCGCTCATGCGCCAGTCAGTCCTGAGCCCATGGCGTGATAAAGCAGGACAGCTAGCGCTAACGCTCAACCCTCCTCCGCACCGTGTGGTACGGGTATCTTGCAATATAATTGGCAAATCTTGGTATTTGGCATACGGCAACACCATATCGCCCATGTGGGTCACCTACCAGTTGCTCCTCAGTCACCCCCACGCCCTGCTGCTGCTGCTGTTGCGGCTGGCCCTGCTGCTGCTGCTGCTGCTCTTGCTTGCGGGCCGCCTGCAGCGCCGACGCGTCATCCGCTGCTTGCACGGCATGCCTGAGTGCCTCGTCCGCCGCCACCCGCGCCTCCTCAGCCTCAAGCTCCACCGCCCGCAGCCTGCAGCCCCCCAGCCACACAACGCGCACAGTTTGTACACCCAGTCTGCATGGAAGCGTGGTAGCGGCATGCGACACACTCATGACAGCGGACGTCATGCAAGCTACCGCAGCAATTACTATATGCGGACGCAGCGTCAGTGACGCTGCATGCAGATGGGGTCCACCAGGGATTGTTCATGGGGGCTTATGCTCCGTTGGCAGGCACTCTGGCAGCACACTCACTTGGCTAGCCTCAGGCGGTCCTCAATCTCAGCGCGCATCTCGACTGACAGCGTCGCCGCCATCAGCTGCAGCGTGCCGTCCTTGCTGACAAGCATGCGGCCCTCAGGCAGCGACGACGCATTCATGATGCCAGTGCCGGCCAGTCCGCCGCCACCTCCGTCGTCGCCTGCGCTGCCGCCGTCGCTGCGCCGCGACGCCTTGAGCGAGACGGCCCACGCGGGGCGGCGCTGGCGCTGCGCGCGCAGGTACTTGGAGCGCACCTTGTACCTCCGCCAGGCTCGCTGCGGGTGTGTCGCCATGCAGGCATGCATGGGTAGCGTGCGTGGCCATAACGCCATGGAGCATGCCTTCCCAGTTCGCACACACACTTCCACTGCAGCAGAATGCTTCAACCCCGCTGCCCAACTGCATAAGAAGTAACCCATGTGGGCACGCTCAAACTCGTGCACGCTTTGTGCGTGTGGGATGGTGCATAACGCTGCTGAATGACAGGCATGCAGCTAATGGGCTGCTGCCGTTGCGGTTGCAGCCTGTTTCGTGCTGGGACAGGGCACTTGGCGCCCTGAAACGCACGACACTAATGACTCGGGTGATGAGCACCGCCACCCACCCGCAAAATGCGTCTTGGTGGTACGGCCGCTCTGGCTGGTAAACCGTGGGTGCCGATAAGTACAAGGCGCACGCCTTGAGGCTGCTCACTATTGGCAGTGATGGCTTCATGCTGTCGACCTCACCCCACCATGCCATCTATCTATGCCAAGGCCGGTGCGGTCGTGCACAATGCTTGTCTCCAAGCACGCTGCAGGCCGCACCTGTATGTGTATGATGGCATCCTCCCTCGACTTGAGGTACTTCTTGCGGGCTCGGAACTGTGGGTTTGGCATCGGTTTGCCATAATGCATTGAGTTATTAGGTCACATGTGTTGCCGAATGTTACTCTCTGGCATGCGGCACACAGGGCTGCAATATGTCTCCAGGTTTGCAGAGTCCGAGTATGATTGTACTGCTGTCCAAGTACTTTCACCACGTCACAAGGCGGCACCAAGAAGCCTGTGGTGCTTCGGCTGGACGCATCAGAAGTGTGAAACCTAATGCCATTCCTGGCCAGGTCTGGCAAAGCATGGTTCCAGACAAATTCTTGCATATGTTGCTCTCAACTTGTGTCTCACCTGCTCAAGCAGCGCCATCGTTTCCATCAGCTTTTTGGCCCCGTCGTCCACCATATACCGGCTGCCGTGCTCATCCTCCTGTCCACCAGGAGAAATCATTGCGAGATACACAGGAAACTATGTGTGTGCTGCTTTGGTTGCCGTCCAGTGAAAGCGCCAACTTGCGTCCTCTGCTGTGTGGATGCGCCAGCGTGGTTTCGTGGTGGTAAGCATAGCTGAGTACCTGCAGAGCCTGGCCTGGCTCGTTCTAACTTGGCTCTTTTGTGTACCGGCACTTCAATACAACACTATGGCCTTGAGCACTCGCAGTGTGCTCAGGCTTTCGCTGCCTGACTCAGCCACTGGCATTGTTCCCTTCGTCTCACCGCCCTTCACCATCCTCAACCCATGCCATACACCGACTTACCTCCCAGTTCTGGTCAATATGCACATCCAGCGCCCCCAGGGCTCCCACGTCTGCTGCGCCCATAGCGTTTGCTGCACCTGCACGCGAAGCGAGCCCCAGCCCGGCGAACGAGGAGTCAGGCAATGAGCACAGAAACAGAACGCACAGCAGCTGCAGACACACACAGTCCATCCCTACCCAGCCTATGCAGCACATGATGGTAAGACATCTTGGGCCACGCTGCGCCCTGCCGTCCGTGGCGGGCAAACGCTCCCCTGTGTGACACTGGCCGCGAGGCTGACTGGCTTAGCGGCCCCTCAGTAAGCAATCCCTCTTGCCATATTTGCCAGTTCCTTCTACTATGCTACACCGGTAAAATGCGTGACCGCGGAACCTGGTGCAGCATTTATAGGGAGTGTACAGCGCGGTCACCTAAGATGCCCTAGCCCAGGATCAGCAACCAGGAACATCATTTATCTGTGAGCCTGGGGTGCTATAAATTCGAGAAGGCCCGACCGTACATTATGGTTCCGGTGGAGAGGAATCGGAGCCTGGATTCAAGCTTCATGCGGCGTGCGACATCCACAACAGCATGACCAGAGAACTGTTGTACCATTGAATGGAGGCACTGTTCGCTGATAGCCCCAAAATGCACAGAGCACCAAACAATTCATAGCGTATCCCGCCCGAACCCGCGCCTCACCAAGGGGTGCAGCAACCCCAAGGATACAAGCGGTTGTACTGACATAACAAGACGACATTTGCTCTCTCCAGCGCGCATGCCTGTCGTTCAGCAGCATTCACCGTGCATGAAAGGCACCAGTAGGCACCAATGCACAGTGCAACACGTGTTGCTCAGCCGGCACATGGCTGCATTCCTACCAGATGCATTAGATGCATGCAGCACGTGCGTGTGTATGCGCATGCGTAGCGCGGTTGTGTGCATGTTCCCCGCAGTGCACAGCGCCTCCACTTGGCGGTGCAGGTGTTGGTGCGATATGCTGACACGTGCGATATGCTGACACGTGCGATATGCTGACACGCACAACTCTGCATATCATCGCGGCCGCTGCTGGTAGCGACGTTGGCGTGGATGGCTGCGTGTGAGACAGAGAGAGAGAGAGAGAGATTACATCACCCGGACCAGTATAGCCAGAGGCTCAGACCAGGATATGGCAGCAAGAGAGGCACCAGACATGTTAGGTGTGTGTGTGACAGCAGTGCGGTGTGAATTGCGGTGTGAGTAGGGTTTGCCGGGTTATAGTGACATACAGCACGACTGGGTGGGAAGTCTCCAGTTTACGCCTGCCATCAGTCACTGTTGTACTGCTGCCTGCACCTGAGGGCTCGAATCCTGTCATGATGAGGTGCACGACACGGCGTGTCCCGCCAGGCGTCGAAACGAGGCAGCAGTGCGAGTGATCTGGGCGGATGTTGGACAGGCTGTGCCCAGCACATTTAAAGGCTGGCTTGCCCGCCTTACCATAGTTTAAGACCTCTGCACTTGTTGCCTCATATGCTCTGTGCATAGCCGTAGCTTGCGCCTATTGAAGCAACGGCACCTGAAGCGCTTGCCACGCGCTTAATGTGCACTAGGTGGTGGCAGGATGCGCTGTACGCCGTACTGGACATCAACCAGAAAGCCTAGCAGTGGCCCTGGAGTTTCCACGAGCACCGGAACTACTTCCGCCCGACGGCGCTGTCTACCGGAGCATCCCGCACGAGTACTAAATGCCGCTCTCAGGCACCATTATGGCAGCCCAATCGGCTGCAGTGCTCAACCTGGTCGTGGGTATGGCCCCGAAAGCGTTGGCAAGGACTGTAAGGGAGCAGAAGGTGAGCAGTCACGTGGGCCGACCTTGTCGACAACAGGGTCGCATGCAGGATCTTGTGTGAATACTTGAAAACTGCCTCAGTGGCATAACCATACCTGGTTTATACCCAGTAACAGGACTGGTTCTCAAGGTGGTGAAGCAACCGTTGCAGAACCCTGGTCTGTGCATGTATGGTTTCGCGAGCGTACGCCAGGCTTCCGCTTGCTTGTGTTTCAAACCTTACCAGCCTCTTTGCGGTAACGCTTCTATTGATCCAGGCTTGAAACCCGCGCCCTCCACTGCACCATCCGCTCCTGGCTCCTTGGATGCCATATTTGCTGCAATCTTTGGTGCACCTGCTAGCGCACCAACAGCGGACACAGCGGACGTGCTTGCAGACGAAGTTGCGGTTGCAGCTTCCACCGCACGTGCTATGTGCACCATGCTGCACTGTGTTCTTGGAAACCGCTACGAGGACCACCCAGCGGCGCTTGCGTTTGCTTCGTTGCTGCTGCCCGAAGTCCCGCCAGAGCAAGCCCTCGCAGCAAGTCTATACAGGTCTGAGCGCAGCAACGCTGCTGAAGACGGAGGAGGCAATGCCAGCTTCAACCTGACGAGCTCAATATCACGTACAGCCTGGTTGGCAGGATGGCAGGGCATGGCTTCAGTTGCGCCGCCGGCCCCCGAGGCATTTCAGGGTGGCGACGGCAGTGCGGGCGCACGCTTGGCCGCAGTGCGCCAGGCAGTGGAGGGTGGTGTGGTGCAGTTCAGTGAAGAGCTTGAGCAGCAGGCAGCCAAGAGGCCAGCGGAGCCTGACGTCTGGCTGCGCTTCAAAGCACTCTCAGACGCTGCACTTGACATCGCAGAGCTGCCTGAAACGCAGCTCAACCCTCTAGGTGAAGGGCCAACGGTAGCGGACTGCTGGGGGGGGATGCAAGGCGCTGGCCTGACGCACCTCAGCGGCTGTGCTATGGGTGACTCGCATGTTGAGCGGCGCTGGCTGCTGTTGGTGTGGGTGGTGCGCATGGCACGCCAGTGGGCAGCGCTGCGTGTTCTGGAGCTGTTAGCGGACGGTGGCGCGGAGTCACCCCGCACATATGAGGACATCAAGGAGGTGTGTATACGTGTGTGCACATGTGTGTACGGTGTGTATGTGTATCAGTTTCGTTTTTGTGCTTCTTGGTGTGGAAGCTTGCAAGTAGCGAGCGTATGTGTGCATGCCGAGGAAAGGCGGATGCAATGCGTGCATATGCAGGCCCCATACCATACATCACATGTGCACCCCCAGCAAGACATACAGCTGAGATACTGGAACTTTACAGACTGTATGTACACAGTCATGACACCATCAACTACATCAACGAGTGTGTGCGTCAATGTTTCAGTCACTGATCCAATAGCATGCATGGTTTGCAACGACCACCACCCCAGCAGCACGCCCCTCCCCCTCTGGGGCCGCAGCCGGCGCCGCAGCATGTCGGCCCCGCTGCCGCTGCGCCCCAGCTCCTCGGTGGTACGATTGCGTCGCCGCCTCCTCTTGGCCATTCACCACCGCGTACTGTCAATCGGCGCTGCCTTGTGCGGCCATGACGGCCTACCTCAGGAATGCTGCAACTCCTACCATTGCCGCCTGTCCCTTGTGCCCTGCTCCAGGCGGCCGCACTCC
>BDDA01000208.1:101525-150716 GCA_001662385.1 Chlamydomonas asymmetrica | reverse complement strand
CACCCCCCCCCCCCCCTACACACCCACCCACACATGCATCCACACCCACCCGATTGTCTGGTGTCCTGCTGTCCTATCTGTCCTGCCTGCAGCCGCCTCCACCCCCTTGCATACCTTGCAGTGGCCGTTAGCATCCCCGACCGGTGTTGGCAACGTGAAAGTATGGCCACTACTGCTACTGCGTCACGCGCGCAACAACGGAACGACGCTGCCGGCGCCGCCGCCTGTCCGTTCAGCCGCTTACCGGACGATGTGTTGGAGCTCATACTCACGCCCCACCGTGTGAACAAGGGCGTGAAGCTGGTCTGCAAGCGCTGGCGCGAGTGCTATACATATGGCATCACCGCCATGCACAGCAGTGCCGCAACAAAGCAGTCGACCGACCGTGGTGCAGAGTGGCCCTATCGACACGCTGGTCAGCTGCTCCCTGCCTCATTCACAAACCTGGGCAAAGTCGAGCTGAGATCACTGGAAATGAATGCAGCGACAGCAAGGGCAGCCGTTGCCTGCTTGCGTAGCAGCACGCATGTGCACGCCACTCTCACGCACCTGTGTATGGACCTCTGGGCGTGGCTCAGGACGGAGCAGGTCGCTTGCGCGGCAGGTCTGGTGGCACTAATCTCCGCACTCTCCAGCCTGCGCACGTTGGCTTTGCGTGATTCTGAAGATCAATTTGACCGCCAGACCTCCCCCACCATGGTGGTGTTGCAAGGGCTGCGCTGCCCGTCGCTGGCGAACCTCACACAGCTGGACCTGAGGGTTTTGAGGCTGAACGACCGGCACGCTGAGGAGCTTGGCAAAATACTGCTCGGCTCGCCCCACCTTTCAGGCCTGACCGGGCTGCGTCTGGCAGGCAACAGCATCACGACAGGCGGATGGCAGTCTCTGGTGGCGTCGCTTGCAGCAGCCACGCACATGTCGCATATCCAACACCTGGACTTGTCGCCTTGTACCTCCAATCAGGCCGGTTGGAGCGAGGTTGTGTCGGTGCCGCATATTGCGTCTTCACTCACCAGCCTGCACCTTGGTGCATCTGAAGAGGATGAATCCGAATGGGATTCTGTTGATGAGTTGTGTGAGCAACTTCAGGACACACGCCTTTCCAGGCTGTGCGAACTCGTCGTTTCTTGGTGCTCTTTAAGTCACGACTTCACAGCACGCATAGCGCGCGTGCTCACCAGCTCAACGCACCTCCGCCTCACCAAGCTGAGCCTGACAGGCAACGCACTGGACACGGGCGCGGACCTTGCAGCGATGCTTCAGCGTGGCAGCCACATGCATGGGTTGAGAGAGCTGCGCCTGCCCTTGTTTACTGGCATGCCCAAGGAGATTGCGAAGGTGTTTGACGCGCTGGCATCTACCACCGGCCTCAGCGCGCTGCAGGTGCTGAGCATGCAGGAGGGAGACTTGGGAGGTCGTGCATCAAAGGCGCTGGCATCAGCGCTGCGGGCCAAACAGCTGAGCTGCCTGACAACGCTGCACCTGCGTGACTGCAACACCGTCCCGCAGCGTTTGAGCCCCATCATCGAGCTGTTTTCACACAACGCCGCTGGGCTCTGCGATATTGAATTCGGGGGCCTCTCATGCAGTGCACTACCATTTGCAGTGGGGCTGCAGGGGGCAGCGTGCGCGTTGCTCTCCTGCACGCTGCTGAGCAAGCTGACAAGGCTGTGCGTGCGGGGGTTTGACCTGTTTGAACTGCAACAGTTCTGCGCGCTGCTGCCCAGCGCGCGGCACCTGTCAGCACTGCAAGAGCTGGGCATCACCAACTATGCCTTCTTGAGCGATACAACAGACAGGACCCACTCCATTTTTGAGGTGCTGGGCACCGCTCTTCGCGCCGCCACGGCCCTGTCGTGCCTGCGCACGCTGGACATTCGAGGCTTGTGCCCTTGCTGGCGTGATGAGGCGACGTATGCCACGCAAGCCACGCCGCTGTGTGATGCGCTGCGGGCCTCAACGCACCTTGCTGGTCTGCGCGCCATCCATGTTGACCAAAATGGGTATGAAAGGCTGCAACAGCAGTTGGCGCAGGCCTGCCAGGCTGTACCGCACCTGCACAACGTACAGATTCCGCGCTTCTGAACGAATCACTGAACGCAACATCTACGCAGTTCAACTCCCTAGCGTACGGGTACGAATTAAAGTGAACACTGTGAGTCTTCCTTACTACCTACCAGCAAGTTGTCCTCCACCCTGTGCATTTATTTATTTATTGTCGTTTAGTAAACAATTGGGGTCAGCCTCATATATGGTATCGGGCGGGCCTCCGGTGGGGGAGGCAGATGCCGGATGTGGATGGTCATGTACGGTATCATTTCGTCATTTTATGATGTGGATCGTAAGTGTGTGGTTGTGGCTCTCATGTGCCATGGCCTGTTGCCACCCGGATGAGCATACGCAGTGTCCCTCACCTGATGCTAGCAGCAGTACGCTGTGCTGTGCAGTTGTGTGATTTGTTTTCAAAGAGCTCCCAAGGGGCATGCTGTGTGATTCCCGTGGGGCCATGCAGTGTGCATATGCGTATGCATGATGCGTGTGATCTGATTTTGCATTCTGTGTATTCTGTGTGCCAAACACAGCAGAGATCAAGCCGTTCACTGACCTATGTACCTTACTGCACTACGTGAACGGTCATTCCTCAGCAACATTCCTGGATGCCTCCCTGGTGCAGTGCTAGTAGTGCTAGCAGTGCACAGGTGCCACAGGCACCTGGCCCAGGTGTCCCGAAGTGAACATTGTAAATAATGTGGTTACAGCAAGCCAGCAGCCGTTAACCCTCGTGGGATACCATAACCGTCTGCCTTGCTGTGTACCAGAAAGGCATGAGTGCACGACGCATGGCAATCAGGACAGCGGAATGAACGTGCTGATGGGCGCGTCGTGCAAATGCATGGAGAGCGCATGGCAGCATGTGGGCGGTGAAGGCGGCGGTGTTCAGCGGACCCTCTGCCATTCAGGCTTTGGACCCGAATCCAGATTCAGGCGCCAGCGAGAAGTACTTGACCTTGGGCTGCTGCTGCTGCTGCGGGGCGCCAACACCGTCAGTCGGGCTCTGCACATCAAGAAGCAGAGGGCGCAAAGGCGCGGTTGCGATGCACGGTCTGCATTGCTTACAGCCAACCGTCGCCACTTTTAAACTCTCTTCATGCGGCCTGTGCGCTTGACGACACGCGCTCAATGTCAACACATACCGTGTGTAGTTGCCGCAGTCATGCAGGAGGAGTGCAGGACGCAAAGAAGCATCAATGATCAAGTCAGCATATGCACATTGCGGCCCATCACAGCGGCTGGCTGCCGCTGCCCCACCCAGCTTGGCAGCTCGCGCTACTCACGCACAACTCATGCAGCCCCACGCCCCCGCAGCTCAGGCGCCCACAGGGCCTTGCGCCGCTGGCTAGCTGGCCGAGCGCAAACAACAGCATAGCGCTCACCTCGCAGAAGGTGGCGAGCAGCAGGTGCTTGCGCGCCGCGTGCGAGCCGCGCGCGGCGGCCTTGAGCAGCATGGGGTTGAGCGGCGTGCCAGGGGGCACCAGGCGCACCGTGAACTGCGCGTGGTAGAGGGAGGGGTCGCCGGGGTAGGCCAGCAGGTCGGCGCCGAACTTGGAGCCCCCGGTCATGGTGAACCTACAAGGCAAGGCCAGGCGTCCTTGTAAAGGTTGACATTGACGCTGTTTTGCATGGGGAAGGCATATACTGGGCACATCTGAGTTTGTTATCCGGACACGGCCTGCAGCCCGCAAGGATGTGCCTCGAGCGCAAACAGCAACGTAGTGTTGTGGGAGGGGAGACGGCTCAAGAGCAGACCACTGAAGCCAACGAATCAAGGGCAGCCTCCTTGCCTCCCTCGCCCGCCCTCGCTGTGCTATCGTATGCCGCGAGCGCGCCTCACCCTTGCCGATGCAAATCGCTGAAGACAGCGTAGCGCAGGCGCTCCTGAAGGGTGGAGGGGTAGCTCCACGCCACCTCTGGCTGCTGCTGCTGCTGCTGCTGCCCTGATGGCTGCTGCTGCTGCTGCGAATCTTGTTTCCCTGCCTCACAGGCCTCAGCGCGGGAGTCAGCGCTGCCAGCGCCATCGGCAGCCACGTGGGCGCCGCCACCACCACCAGTCCTGAGCCGCAGCGCATCCTCCGCCGTCATCGGCAGCACAAAGGAGGTCTCCTTGTCCCTCAGCGCTGACCGCCACGCAGCTTCCGACAGGTCAGCCTGGGCCGCTGGCTGCTGCTGCTCCTGATGCGGCTGCGGTAGCTGCTGCTCTTGTTGCTCCTTAGCAGCCTGCAGCAAGTGTCCATGTACGCACAAGCAAGATCACAGTTGCGAGGATGTGGTTGTGTACTGTACATCTGACAGGTGCAGCCTCTGTCCCTATGCATACGCATATGCACATTGCATGGCCCCACGGGAATCACACTACATGGCCCCACAGGAGTGTACTGCGTGTGCCTGCGTGTAGGTGTGTGGCTTCCACCCAGTGTTGTGCGGACCGATCACACACATGTACCAACATGCCCTTGCTGGCTGCTGCTGCGTTGTCATCCAAGGACCAGCATGACCATGCAAGCTTGGGGCCATACGGTCATGATCAACTACCCACTTCCCGCTGAATTTGTGCGTGTGCACGGGGCTGGGGGGCGGTGCGCGGGGCGCTGCGCGCAGTATGTGTCACCTGCTCAGCATGAAGGCGACGCTTGACGCCCACCAGTGGCAGGCTGCGGCCGATGTATCCCAGGCGCGGATCAAACTGCTCGTAAAACTCATAGTATGCGTCTAAGTCGGGGTCGGCGGACGCATAAGTGCGCTTGCGCGGCGTGGGCTGGGCGGATGCGAGGTGAGGCTTCAGGGCGGCTGAGGTCTCCGGGTAGAGGACAACCCAGCCTGAAAGTTGGAAACAGATGCAAGACACACTGGCGATGCAGCGGTGCTTGAGGTTGGCGAGTCTGAGCGGTGGACTGCGTGTACTGCGAAGCCAGGGTGGTGTGTACTAGTCAACGTGCAAGCGGCCACTGACCGTTCTGCGCAGCATAGGTGACCTCATCTGCGTTCAGCTCCAGAGGTAGGAAGTTGACTTCGTTTTGGTTCTTGAACTCTGCGTTCAGCGCCAAAGAGAGTGCCAACAGCACACGCAGGAAGTATGTGCCATGTGCCCACAGCACACATACACCTATCGTGGGATTCATAGCAGGTCCATGAAGCGCTATCACTCAACATAACTCACGTGCGACGCCTCCGGTAAGGTTGCCCATAAGGTGGTGTTGCCGGCGCAGGCGGACAGCACCTGCGTTGCGTGCGCCAAAGACGCAGCGCGCCGCCACAGTCAGCAACCAGGTCACAAATAAAGCAGATCGTGCACATGCCCAGAGTTGGAACGCCTGTCCTACCGTCTGCACTGTACACGTATCCCTTGCTCCCGGCAACAAAGCAGGGGATGGCTTCGGCTGCAGCCATTTCGCTTTCTTCCTTTCAGAAAAATGAGGTGCGCCGTTGAAGCGATAACTTTGTGTGGCAACAGTAATAGTACTCATGGATGACGCTGATCGCCCTTCTTGTTCACCGGCTGAGCAGCTGTCGGTGCACTCACATGGACTGGGATGCGAGCGAATGCATTTTGCGTAAAACCGCCTAACCACCAGCCACTGGCCACTGGCTCACAAGTCGCATAGCTTATCGTTCCCAAGGAAGGCGTGTGGCATGCTGTGCTTGGGCCCTGTGGTGCGCATGTAACGTTCTTTGCTGCAGTTGCCGGTGCCAGCGGTTGGTGACGATGGACAAGCTGTTTAAGGAGGTGCCAGTGAAGAGGGTAAGCGGTTGTCTCTCATTATCTGCTCGTTGGCTTCTGGTCCTCGCCTGGTTGATCATTGCACTGAACCCTTGTCTTCCCATCGTGCAGCTATACCGTGACTGCTTGTTGATGGCGAAGTTCTTTGGACAACGGGTAAGACAAACTATGCTTTTACACCACCCTATCAATGCTGCGCACCCAGATGCCTAGCTGCCTAGCTGCCTCGCAGTACTGCTGAACTGTGTTGTTGTGCTTGGTGCGTCGTGCAGCAAGGAAACGAGAAAACGCTGCTTGAGCAAGTCAGGAAGCAGTTCAAGGCCAACATTGGTGAATTCGACGATGACAAAGTGAGTAACTCATCCCCACCCTGTTCGGCTCACAAGTCTGTCTTGGCACGCACGCCGCCTCCCGCACGCCTCCCTCGCCTGATGCGTGCTCCCGCCCGCTTGTGTGTTTGGTCGCAGATTAAGGACCAAAAAGAAGTGTAAGCACGGTGATGTGTCCCAAGCTACCTGTAGTATGAGCCATTCACCTCCCCGTGTGTGTATCCCAGACTGGCGGCGTGGCTGTGTTGTTCGCAGGGCTATCCGTGCGCTCCACAACCTGCACTTGATGGAGGCAGACCGATACGTGCGAGTGAGTAACGGTGTGTGCATGGTGGCATGCGCTGCATGGGCTGCAGCGCTTGCCGCTGCATGCACCATGGGCGTGGGGCCACACCTCACGCCCGGTTAATGCCTGGCAATACGTGACTCAGCTGGGGCATATTGCATTCCCGTGCCTGAACGATAATGTAGTTTGGGGATAGCGCATATCCAGCGGCAACGCCAGTGTGCACATAGCCTGACCTGGTCATGACTTATGAGCGATCGGTTGCTTCGCGCCATCATGTCAGTCCTTTCGCGTCGAAGTGCACAATTCTGCATGCGGACTTGCGGAGGCTGCATGGCCGCAACGGCTGTGTCCGGCCTGGGCGTGCCTGCACACCGTCAGGGATTCGACTTCAACCACCAGCACCCTGGAGTGCAATTCTTGTATCGTTGTGGGCATGCACTGCCCTTCCTGCAACCCTTCCTGCAAGGACCGAATGTCATTGATTATTGCAGGAGAAGAAGAAGCGTTGAGGCAGGCAGCACGCACAACAGTGTGCAGCGCCACACGCGCTGGGAGTGGCTAGCAGCAGCAGCAGTGGCAAGCTCCCAAGGATGGTTATCACGCCGCGGCGGAGAGGCCTGGTGATCAGTTGCTTGTCAAGGAGGCAGTGTGGCGGCGTGTGCGCTCTCACGCGTTCCGTGCCCAGAGCTCAGAAGTGCGAGAGTCATGCAGTCATGTGTGATGAGTTTATGGCTTTGAGAGGCTTTGCGGCTTGGCGCTCATTCCCCACGCGCTTGTGGGTGGCACGGGGCTGGACCATGGAAGGGGTGGGTGCTGCATGGACGGTAGAGTGCAGCAACGCCCCGGCCAGCCTTGCGTGCCTACGGCTGTGCACCGCTAGGCACACGGGTGCGGCGCGTGTTTTTGTGGCGTGCGTGAACGCCCACACGTATGTTCTGCTTTGCTTTGCGCCCTTCGTTTAATTGCGCCCTGCATTGGCAAGCCATGTTCCCACACGCCAACAACCTGCCCTGGATCAACCACCGCCCACCAGCACAACTGTGCATACATGTGACTGCTGTATGTCCGGTTACGTGAGTGACATGTGCACATTAAGCAGCACCAACCTGGTGGTGCCGCATTGCTGTCAATACCAAGTGGCCCACCTTGGTTTTGCTTGCCCCCCCGCCCGAGGGTAAGACACACACACGAACTGGTGCAGTTTCCATCCCCACTCATATGCACACCAGCCCGGCGTGGTGTGCCGGGGCCACAAGGAAGCACACTGCATGGCCCCACAGGAACAATCCCCCCCACACACACACACACAATCACCCCCTCCCCGGCTGCAGTTCGGTGCGTGAGCCTGGTTGCCCCTCCCCAATACAGGCCCGTTAACGGCTAAGAATGTGACGCCTGTGCTCATCAGAATTGCCACCATCAAGGTTTGAGAATGCAAATGTCACTACCGTACTTTCGATGAAGCTTGCGCCTGTCACCCCGGCATCGCTCTAGCGTCCAGCACTCCAGCGTACTTAAAATGCGTTTGAGTTGCCGCTGCCGTATGGTAGTGTAACGGCATCAGTGTGTTTCACACTTGCGGAGTGCGAGCCTTGCTGATGGTGGGCTCAATTGACGTGTAACTGTGCCAGAGTTTCGCCCATACGAGCTTGAACGTTATCGGCAAGGTGCTTCCATTGATGCTCTGCAAGTGGGGGGTATGCTGGTGTGCGGCCGTGAGAGACACAGCTGCATTTGCCCGCAGATTCACGGCCCCGGCTCGATGCTCACATCCTCGGATGAGCAGGATGTCTCTGCCCACTTTGAGCCAAAGCTAATATGCATGGCACGTCAACTGGACACCCAAGCACACGAGTTTGCACACGGTTTGGGCCTTGAGGTGCTCTCCACGGTTGCAACCTGCGCCAAGGTGTCAACAACAGATGCTGCTACGTCCCTCTGTGCCCTACGGTTGCGGCTGCCATATGGATAGTTGTTGTTATTCCTGAGGCTTTTCATATCGTTAAGCAGCTTAATTACACACGGTGGTTTTATGGAAATGAGGCCCTGCGCCCAGTCAACTCTTTCAAGGGCTGGTCCAACTGCGGTGTGGCGACACGGACCAGTTGCTGCTGTCCGCTGGACCACAGCTTCCCGAGAGCACAGCTATGGAGCAGCCGTTCGCCCTGCCAGTAGTGGTGTAATTTCAGCTCGCGGTTTTGCCCCGTTGCCAGAACGCGCGTTCCTGCAGGTCTGCAATGCCAAGCGCTGCAGCTCAGCGCCCACAGCAGCTGCAACTGGTTGGATAGCTTGGCTACCAAGCTGGCTGCAGAGCACCATACGGGTGGTGCTGCTTGGCGTTGCGGTGTTCTTGATATCTCTACTTCCCCGACCGCCCAAGGCAGTTGCTCTGCCACTGCACGAATCCCTGCCCATGGCAGTTATAACGAATCCCTCTGGATTCAGACTTCCCTCCCGTCAACCCAGGCAACCCATGTCCAGCGGCTACGTAGCGGACGAGGCACATTGTGGTCACACCGAGCACGGAAGGCGCAGCGTGAATTTTGCTTTCGGTGACATGGCCGCTTTGGAGGAAGCGGACACACGTGGATTCCCTTCAGCTGGAGCACCACAGGAATTTTCAACCTCAGCAGATCCCGCCACTCAAAACAGGATGGCGGACACCAACGGGTTGCAAGCGCCCGAGGTCGCGGCAATCCAGCTGTTTGAGCAGGCGCGGAACGCTGTGGTCAATGTGACACACATGCGCAGCATGCAGAGCTTCCAGACCCTTGATGCTTCAAAGCTTACAGGCCAGGGTGCAGGCTTCATATGGGATACACGAGGCCACGTCGTAACGTCGTATCGACTGTGCAAAGGTGCTGGCGAGATGAAAGTGAGTCGACCGAGGCATACGGCAAACACAATGGTGGACAAGCGTACGTGTTTCTGTTAGACATACTCCTGTGCTGGACTCCTGCACCGCAACTCACACCTCCTTGAATTCAGCACGGAGCACACCCGCGTGGTCACGTGTGCCATGTCTGTGTGTGTGCGTGCACTGCTTGCAGGTCACGCTTAGCGACCGCAACACATACACAGCCAAGGTGGTTGGCTTCGATGCAGGTCAGTGCTGCGGCGTGCGGCGATGCCTTGACAGCTCGACACGATTGCCAGCCACGAAATTACCCCCTTCATCCCTTGTAATCTCTACGCACGCCCACACATGAATGTATACCGTGCTCATAACGCAGCATGCATGCGCTTTGGCCAATGCAATAAATGCATGCACGGCTGGCAATGTGCATCAGCGGCTCATAAGGCGCTCACCCACCTCCATCGCAATCCGTTTTGCTGTTTGTAATGGGCACCCCTGGCCTTGCATGCATGATGCAGCCAAGGACATAGCGGTGCTGAAGCTCAGCATGCCCAAGAGCAAAGCCAAGGAGCTGACGCCTGTTGTGCTGGGGGAGTCGTCTCGGCTGCAGGTGTGTTCCCATGCGCATTCACGCCGCCCTGTGTCGGTGCATGTGCTGAACGGTCGGCAGGACGGAAGTGTCACACTGGTCCTGTTGCACATGGCGAGCACCATCGGGATTGGCAGACAAACCTTGCTGGTCATAAGGTTGGGCTGCAGGTATCAATAAGGCAGCATGCTTGCGTTTGTGCGCCCCTGCCACGCGGGATGGGAGCAAACAGCTTGTGGCGCTGTGCTGGCAGCTCTGCGGCGCACAATGCTGTGTGGGAGCTCCGCAGTCATGATGGCAAACATGGAGGAGTGTGCGCCATGGGCCAAACACGGGTTTGCTCTTTGCAAGCATGCCTATTACACGCCTAGCCCCAATGCTTTGTGCTTGCGCATTTGTGCAGATCGGCCAGACAGTCTACACACTTGGGAATGCAATGGGCCTCGACCACACCTTCTCAAAGGCAAGTCTCCATGAAGTGTTGGAAGGAAGAGTGTCCCTTGGCCTACCCCTTGAAATCACGCTGATGCACATGCCTAGGTGTAGCGTAATGCCAGTATGCCGTGTCCACCAACATGCACCGTACCTTTATGTCCGCCGTAGTCATCGCCACTCACCGGGCCGGTTTCATATCCTGGCCCAGAGGGATGCATGGGCTGACGGATGACAACAATGCAGCCGCTTCGTCCTGCCGGCTGTCCCCCCTCAGCCCAAGCATGTGCGACAGGTCCTTAGGGCAAACATCTGAGCACTGAACCGACCATCACATGTGTGTGTGTGTGTGTGTGTGTGTGTGTGTGTGTGTGTGTGTGTGTGTGTGTGTGTTGCTGTGTTGCTGTGTGTGCAGGGCATCATCTGTGGCCTGGGGCGTGAGCTGGGCGTGGGGCTGCTGCCCATCCGCAACTGCATCATGGCAGACGCGCTGGTGGACCCGGGGGGTGGCATCATGCTGGACAGCCGGGTAAGGGGGGCAAGGGGGGGAGAGGAGTGGGGGATCTGACAGGGGAGCGACAACAGAGAGACATTGGACTGCGTGGTCGGGTGGGTTTGGGCTGATGACAGTTGAAGCCTCGTATCGGCGCTCGTAAGGGGGGTGCTCCAAACAGACAGAGGGGATGTGTGTGGCCATGTGCACAATTGATGGGTGGTGGCACAGGCATCATCAAGGCAGGCGGGCTGCGCATCAACCACTATGGCCAGTGTTAGTGATGCATGGCGAGGATACCGCAAGTGTCAGTCATGCGGGACGCCATGGTGGCCGAGGTGGCGGCCAACGCGACAGTTCAGCTGAAGATGGTGTAGCCCTGCAGGCCATTTGGGGATGGGTTGTCTGCGCTACCTCGCAGCATGTCTGGTGTGTGGGCCTACAGCCATCAGCAGCCAGTGGCAAACCGAGTGGAGGTGTTAATCACATTCAGTCGCTCCAACCCTGACCTGGCAGACCGCAACGACGATATGCTCCTCAATTGCGGCATGACTTCATGTGCTGACAATTTTCATGTCATGGCAGGGCCGAGTGGTGGGCATCTGCGCGGCAGTCCCGGATGCTGCGGCTCGACCCTGCTACGCGGTGCCCATCGACGCCGCTCGTGGCCTGGTGGAGCAGATCCTTGTGCATGGGCGCGTGGTGAGGCCCGCGCTGGGCATCACGATCGCACCCGGGGAGGTGAGCGCCCTGCACAGGCGGTCATGGCCTTGCACACCACCTGCATACCTTGCACACCTTGCACCAACACCTGCTGTAACTCTAAGAGTTACAGGTGCTTTCAAAGTGAAAGTGTGGGAAGAGGAAGAGTGAAAGTGTGGGAAAAGGAAGAGTGAAAGCACCTGTAACTCTAAGAGTTACAGGTGCTTTTAAAGCACACGCTTGAACACAATGTAACAACAAGCATGCGCCACGCATATGTCCACCATCGGCCGCCTGAGCGCAGGCAACGCACTCACACGCACAGGCATGTTGCATGCTGCGTGTTCATCGCCTCTGTTCAATCGCGCTGGTTCGACTTGTCGTGCCTGGCTTGCATTTACCTCCCTGCCTTGTGTTCGACCACTGCCGCCCGCCAGGCGCTCCAGCAGCTGGGCGTGGAGGGCGTGCTCGTGCTGGAGGTCCCCGCAGGCTTCCCCGCACACGCCTCCGGGCTGCGACCCACCCACCGCGACATCTTCGGCACGCTCATCCTCGGGGACATCATCACGGGGCTGGACGGCCGGCCCGTGCGCTGCCACTCGGACCTGGCGGCGCTGCTGGACGGCAAGCGGGTGGGGGAGCGGTGCGGGCTGCAGGTGCTGCGGGACGGGAAGGCGGCGAGCCTCACGGTCACACTCGGGGAGCGCGTGCTGGGAGCTGTGGACGAGTAGTTGACTGTCGAGGCCTGTTGAAGAGGGCTGTTTAACGGTACCACGCTTGCTGCACATTCTTGTAGGCGTATGGCAGGCTTTTGTTCTGTGCTGGTGCTACCTCACTGCCCATACGTGCACACTGATGTGGTGTATGCGGCCTGCAGTTACGATGCGGTGCGGTGTGAGGGCCAAGGGTGGGGACGCAGAGGGGTAGACTGGGTGCAGAGCATGTTCAGGGTGTTAGACTAGACCAGAACATATGGTGTTGTGCCAACAGGCAATCCATCCTAAGTGAGTTGCAGAACTAGGATAGAAACCTAAAACAGCATATGCACGAAATGTATGACATCCGTTCATGTGCAGACCTGCACAGTGGGGCCTACGATTGCATGCCCCTGTAATCTGCCGGCAATTGATACCGTACATCGTGTGTGCAATCCTTGGACCGCTCATGCGTATGTGCGGTGGTCTTGCCATGAGAGTGGAAGACAGGAGTCAATTCGACACCAGGTGTTTGGTTGTAACCTTCAAGTTGAGCCTTTCGCCATGTGTGCACACAGCCGGCTACTGTGTGTGACACCGCCATGGGGTGGTATGCTGACACCAGGTACTACAGCCACTGCAACTTGCGGATTCGGCGGTGCTGGTCTGCCCGTGATGGGAATCCCCCCGCAGCTGACAGTGCATACAGGATACCCGCAGCACATGCACTCACAGCTGCCACAATGATCAGGTACACAGTTTGGCACACACAGGTGTCTTTGAGGAAGCTTCAGCAGTCTCAGCGTAACCAGACGGACCGTCTGGTCAGGCACGTAATCCCCACAAGCCCTCTCAACAGATTCCATTGCGGATGCTGCCTGCCTGTCTGGCACATGTCGTGCAGCCACGATGCCCATGCATAACTTATACGCGCAAGGCAGCTGTCCCGAGGACCGTAACGAGTTAGCTGACCAAGACCCTCAAGAGAAGCTTTGGTCCATGCTTGCAGCCCTCCTGCTGCTGCCTGCTGCTTAACCTCAAGCACTGATGCGCTGG
The DNA here is from genome assembly GCA_001662385.1 of Chlamydomonas asymmetrica. Classification (NCBI taxonomy): domain Eukaryota; kingdom Viridiplantae; phylum Chlorophyta; class Chlorophyceae; order Chlamydomonadales; family Chlamydomonadaceae; genus Chlamydomonas; species Chlamydomonas asymmetrica. The sequence goes on along the minus strand of BDDA01000208.1, from coordinate 137,498 downwards.
CCTCCCTGCACCCTCGTACAACAATGCTGCTGGTGATTCACATCTGTGCCATGGTGGCTGCGAATGATCGGTAAATGGGCAACAACCCGGTACCACCCGGTTTGTTCCAGTTGTGCGCAATACTGCGCATCGTACAGACATTATTCGACAGCTTGTTATGATGATTGCATGCCCGAGGGCGGTACGGATTTGCAGCGCATGCGCTAAACTACTGCCCGCCTTTTTGGTCTTGAAATTCAAGCAGCCTGCTCACCCGTGAGTTGACAGCGTCGCTTTCGCTTGCTGTATGTGCAGATGCATGAACCCTGCAGATTGCCAGCAGGATGGACAGCAAAGTTCCAGGGCCAAGAGTTTTGTATGAGCATGATGGATGAGGTCACAAGCAGTGCGAGGCTGGTCGCCACGCCGCAAGCAGCGGGGGAGCGCTCAGGCTGCTGGAAGGAGCGCATGCAAGACGGAGGGGGTCACACGCTCATTGTCTGATTGGCCTGCTGAACTTTGAAGGCAAGCAGCATAGCGCACAGTCGTGTTTGACACCTCGCACAATCGTTCTGAGCCCCTCGCATGCCTGCTGTTGATAGCGGACCAGCACGTTGCCCGACAAGCTGCATCCCTATCAGACGTATGGTGTGCAAATGTATCATGCCCATGCACCTAGCACTACAAAAGAATAGGGGAGTACAGCTGTACAAATCTGAACACGGCTTGCATGTGCCCCCGTGAAGCCACTATGGTCCGCATGCCGGATGCGTAGGCCCAACACCATTCGGTCCAATTGACGCTTCTCGGGCACTCACACGGTGCTTAAATGTCCTGTATATCACAAGCATTACGCAGAGGACCAAATCTAGTAAGGTGCCAGCTGTCAGTCGTTGCCGTCATCGTACAGGACCTGATCGTCGTCATCCACGCCCTCGCCCCCGCCGTCACCATCGTCGCCATCACCAAACTCCACCTTTGCCCACTCCACCGCCCCGCTGATGTCATAGTTGCGCGGCGGCTTGATCAGGCAGCTCAGCAGCAGGTGCTTAGACAGGTCGTTTGGATCCAATACCAGCCCGCTGGGCAGTACGACGTCACCTCCGGCTCCGGAACCGACGCCGCGAGGCGAAGCAGCGTTGGCCCCGTCTTCGCTCATGCCGAGCCCGGCTAGCGCGCTGGCCCCGCCGCTGATGGCATCCACGTTATTGCCGTCCTCATTTACGCTATAGCCCAGCGCCTGCATGATGCATGCGAGCGCACGGGGGCGTGGGAGCGACGCGCCGATCGCCTCAATGACGTCCGCCAGCAGTGCGCCGATGAGCGTCCTGCCGCTTCCCGGCTCGTCAAAGGTGGTGGTGGGCACGGCGGCGACCGAGGCGGCGACCTCCAAGCACAAGCTCTCCACCTCCTCGAGGTGCTGAGCCAGCAGCGCCTGCGGTGTGTCAGCACGTGGGGTGTGATCGTGCACATGAGTGTTTGACAAATGAATTCTCGAGGTGATTGACTGATTGACCTGAGTCTACCCCTCCGCAGGTGGATGAGGTGAGGTGCACTAAGTTGCAAACTTGCATTGAAGATGGCACCAATGCCCAAGTGTGTCACTCTTGGAGGCCAGCGGATGCATGAGCGCCATGGGTGCAACCCCGCCACCCCACCCCCGGGTTGTCAATTGTGGGGTGGGCACATAATGGGTCTCGCTGCACATCTCCTGTCACACCGTCAAGCGTCCGACCATTGAGACAGGGCACATTCGCCCCAGCATTCACCCCCACCTGGATGAACGGCCCTGGAGACACCAGCTTGGGCCGCTCGTCAGGATTGAAGGTGTAATCCTTTGCGTTGGCCTGGGTGGCAGGCAGCTGCAGGCCCCACGGCTGAAGCGCCAGCACCAGCACGTTGCGACTCAGCAAGGACCCGGAAGCAGATGGGGACGATGTCAGCGCTATGGGGCCGGCGCCGGCAGCCGCAGCATCGGTGGCAGCGGTGCTGGCCGCAACGCCGCCAAACTGCGCGACGAAGGCGTCTTTAAGCTTGTTGAGTCGGAAGGGAGGGCGGTTGGGGAAAATCACGTCGAGGCAGGCCAGCACGTCCGCTATCGCTATTGATGCATCCGGCACATCTGCATGATGGACATAGCGTTTGTGTGGTTGGTTTATTGAGTTTGCGGTGATGTGAAACCGATTGGGCTAGTTGTGTGGTGTGCAGTAACGTGATGCATCACTGTGCATGTTGCTTGCATGCAAACACCCAACGAATGCAGTGTGTTACCCGGCCGTACAAACTGAAACGCGTCGTTCAAGTGATGTCTTATACTCTTATGGCAGTGACACAATTGGACACACTGGTACCGCAAGTGACCGACACCCAGTGCATTCTGTCGCATTTGCCTCCGTCTTTAGTCACCAACATTGGCCATGCACTTTCTTGTACAGGGCACTTTGCTATGGTCCGCTCCTCACCTGTCTCTAGCGGCACAGGGCTCGGCTCCAGGGGCGCCCCGGGAAGCTCGTGTACCGCCACGCTGATGCCCGAAACCATGCGCTGCTGGTCCACGATCGACTCTTCGCTCATCTGCCCGCTCAGCACCAACCAGAAGGAGCGTACCAACGGGCTGGATTTGGCGTGCATGGAGCAGGCGTTGTACAGGCTGTAGCAGCGCGCGACGCTGGCGTCGTTGGGAATGCCCTCGGGCGTGAAGTAGTAGTACACAAAGGATTGCAGCGTGCCTGAGTGGCTGTTGAGCGACAGCGTGCGTTTTGCCTGCGTGTGCATGAGCAGCATGGCATGCCAGTCGCCACACCATCATGCAGGCGCTGTATTCTGCAAGGTTTACCAGATGTGGTAGTTTACCACATATTGCATCAAGCGGTCAACAAAGAGCATATGATTCTCCACACAGTCCATACCGTATGTGCCAAGATGGTGCGGGCATGCTGTGTTCAGGCCTCTCACCCTCCAGATGTCCATCACGATGGCCTCCGTGTCGTGCAGCGAGTACGTCTCAAGGGGAACGCGCGCCGACCAGCGCAGGCAGCGCGGCACGCTGGCCCCCAGGCCCATGGGCTCCGCGGTGCTGCTGGCGCTAGCGCTGGCAGCCCCATCGCCACCACCCTCGGTGATGAAGTCTGCAGGCGCATGCGCAGGTGTGTGGCAGCAGGACGATCACTGATCAGTGAGCAGCACGAGACGATGATCGGTAGCATCGGCGCGGGGGAGCGGGTATCGGGGGATGTACGAGCCTTGGTTTACGCCAGGCTCGCGTCAGTCAGTGCATCCAGGACACATAGAGGCGCAGATGTGCGCCAGTGGTGCATGGTGCCAAGGCGACGGATACGACCAAGGATCATGCATCTGCCCCTCAGATACCTCTTTCAACGTGCCCATCACCCACGCCACTCTTCAAAGCAGTGTGTTTTGTTCGTAACAGCATGCAAATGATCGTGCAACGAACGTGCGTGCTACAAACTCATCCGTCAAGAACGACTTTCTAATCAGAGCAGGCAAAGCATGGTGCAAGGCGCTAGGAGGTTCCGCACACATTGCAAAGCTGCCAGCACTTCACTTACATGACGAGGCGTCCGTGACGAGCGTAAGCGTGACCTCTGTGGGGAGCGGGTCAGGCTGCAGCAGCGCCGTCGCCAGCGCCACACGCACTGAGGCCTCCGCCAGCTCGTTAGCGTATCTGCTCAGCTTCTCCTCCACCTTGTGCACAACCTCGGCGGTGCGCCGGCCAGGCTGCGCAGCCGCACAAACAGCAGAAGTCAGACTCAGACATGATGGTGGCAGTGGGGTGTGTGTGCGTGATGCTGTCAACCCAGATCTCACAGCCTGCATAGTCTCGCAGCAAACTTCAAAACCACTAGCACCCCAACTACTACTGCAGCTCCCACATATCGCCAGCGGCCGATGCCCGCCCCAGCTTGATAGCTGGGCATCACGGCGATTCGGTGGCGCTAAGCACCCACAGGTTTCTCTGACACAGGGGGGAAAGTGCCGTAAAACGCTGTGCATCAGCGCATCAGCAGCACACCTGTATGCTGTGGTCCCCGAGGCGCCGCCACACGGGGCGCGGCGTCATGACGTCCAGGCGCGCCGCCAGCTTGTCCTTCACGACCTCGGTGTCCTTGAAGCGCTTGGCCAGGTCGTCGTGCTCCTCGTTCAGCGCCGCCAGCTGCGCGCGCAGCCTGTCGTGCAGCTCCGGCGCCACGCGGCTCTCCGCCAGGTGCCGCGCCTGGACGCGTGTACGGCAGTCAGGCGGAGATGATCAGATTAAGCAAGTTCACCTTTGGGAGATTCGAGATGCGCTTGACTGATGACGAGTGGGAAAGTGTGCCGGCGCGGGGGATGGTGTCGTGCGGGTGTGTGAGGCGGTGATTTACAAGGTGATGCTGAACGGCGGGAGAGTCAGCACCTCAGCGGGCGGGGGGTGGGAATCGGGTTTGAGTAGGCAAAACACAAGCGGCAGAGCGGCTGCATAGTTCGTGCACATAACAACACGGAGTCAGCAGCGTGTGCATGGCGCAGTTATGTGCGACACTCTCTCGTTTTGTCGTTTCACCCAAGCGCACAGCTGTGGCAAGCAAGTGCTGACCTCAATTGCGTCCGCCTCCGCCCCTGCCTTGGCGCGCGCCGCATCCCCCAGCTGCGTGCGTAAGCTGATGGTGGTTGCCTCATGCAGCGCCTTGAGCTTGTTGTGCGCTGCCACCTCGGCGTCGAAATCATCCTGCGCCAACAGTACAACACATGTGGGCACGCTGTGAAGAGTTGCCCTGCGCCATTATGTGTGGCATCAATACGCGCACAGGATGCGCTCTGATCAGAGCTCCAGCTCCCAGCTCAAGACATCACCGCTTCCTGTGCCTGCTCCTACCAAGGCCTGTCGGCCTGCTTTGGTTGCATGGACATTGAATCTGCATGCGTTCACTGCATCCGAAACACGTCACGGTGCTACGCTTACAGATCGTTCATGCGGTATGAGTGCTGCTGCAGGATGAGCGAAGCACCACCTTGGGCTAAGTTCAAGATTTGACGTTAAAGTGTTGTGCACACGAAGCTTCCCAGCCCAAGGCTGGCGCTCCTGCTAGGCTGAAGCTGACATTGAAGCGTGGCGTGCCCCACCACCTATGGAAACGCTAGGTAAGGCCTGACCTTGACCTTGATGAACTCCCGCCGCAGCTTCTTGAGCTCCTCCCTCGCCGCCTTGGCCTCCGTGCGCGCCGAGTCCTCGCTGATGGTGAGCGCCTCGATGTTGCTGCGCATGCCGGCGGCCTCCAGCAGCGCCGCCTCCGTGGCGCGCTTGTACGCCGCCACCTGCTCCTCTATGCGCCCTATCGCCTCCTGCAACAGGTGCGCAGCCAGCCCCATGTCCAAGACCCGCATGAGCATCACGAGCATCATTACTGTTGTGACTAACATTAGGGTCATGTTGCATGCATATCAGCAACGTCATAAGCCGATGTTCCGCAACACCCTTACACAATCCTTCCTTGCGTGCACCATGACTTTCGTAGCGGGCCATATGCTGCCGATTCGGGCAGCGACGCCGGAATGCTGCTTCGCTGTGTGCGGCCTTTCCAAGTCAAGCCGGGTGCAACTGCTGCTGGCAGCCTGGTTGCACCGTTCCCAACACCAGCGGACGTTTGTCGGCCATGCCCTATGGATGGTCGCGCACCCAAGTTGCTGTCTGCCCCTGCGCAGGTTTGCTGTATCTGTAAGGCTTCTGCTGTCCACTGTGCCTCTTCACCAGCATGACACCGCTGCTAAACGTGTTGTTGCATGCTACTGCAGTGTTTCATGACTGCTTGGACAACTACGCGTCAGCAACAGCGGGGCTGCCCAGACCTGGCTGCTAAAATCACGGGTGCGGCATTGACTCGGCACCCGCTCAAGCTGTCATGTTTGCGCTGCACCCATAGCGGTACCTAAAAATGCCCGCACGTTCCGCGCATGTGCCGCTCTCACCTGCTGCTGCATCATCTGCGCCTTGATGGCCTCCCGTTCCTCCGCGATGAGCTCCTTGTCCCGCTCCAGCCGCTCCACCACGCTGAACCACGGCAGCTGGTCAAACGACAGCACGCCCTTGTCCGTCACGTAGTACCAGCTGTAGATGGACTTGACCTGACAGCACAACGCATAGCGGTATGGGCATAGGTGGCCCACGTTCAGGCAAAGCAGAGACGCATGAGTTTTGACGTGCATGACGTTCAACGACCTCCTAAGCGCCCATGTGTATGCAGGCATATTGCTGCGCACGATTTCCGCGCGCAACGTGTTGTTCCCAACATGACACACACAGGAACGGAGCCTGCTCACGGGGTGTGTTGCGCATGAGCGGGCTTGGGTGGCGCCGGGTGGCATGTGCTGGGTGCTGTTGCACAGGACGACCGCAGACAGCGTGCTGCCGGCTTACCATTTCGTCGCGTATCATCCTCAAGACTTGTGAGAAGGGCCCGCACAAGTCCGCAAATTCCCCCATCAGCTGCAACGGGATCATCCGCAGACGTTAAACGAGGTATCAGCATGAACACAGCCGATCATGGTGATTGGTCCCCGAAGCCTCCACCCTCTTGCTAGCCAGCGCCGGAGCGCCAACGTGCGCTCACCTCCCTCAAGACGCACACATGCGCATGCGCATGCAGCAGAGCAAATGTTCAGCACTCGTAATCATGTCCACAATGCGTAATGTGGCCTTCGTGTGGGCTGTGACAAGAAGCTGAACCCGCACCAATGATGCATGCGATGTATACATGTGCTTGCATAATGTGCCCTGTACGAACAGTTGTGCTCGCATGGACTGTGGGCATTGTGGCATTGGAACTATGCAGGCAACGGTGGCAGTGTTTTGACCTGGCTCCTTTACACTGACCACCATCCACTGCTATCCCTACGCTTAAGTGGCGAGTGAATGATTGCATCTGGTTATGCACGCTCTGCACCCTCCCAATGGACAGTGGCAGTGGCTGAACCCGCGCAAGGCCTCACCTGGCAGCACACCGCCGTTTTGAGCTTGTTTGGTTTCTCCTCGCCTGTGGGCGTGAACGTGATGGCGCATACGCGCTCACACCGCTCAAGCGACTCTGCCAGCTTGACCTCTGCATGGAGCGCAAGGCTTTTGTACTTGTCTGAGCTGGTCAAGTCATACGTTATGTCCTTTGCTTGGCGCTCCCAGCCCTTGACGTCAAACGTCGCTGTCGCAGCATTCGCTGCAAGCAGAGCGGCGTCCGCATCATGGCGTCCAGACCTGCACAGGTGAACCCGATGTCCCTCTTGAACAAGTTTGATGTATGTATCCACTAGGCAGGCTGCGTCAAGCACATGATGCACAAGCATGGCAATAGTTGCGAGCTTGTACTTGTCAGCTAGCCGTGGTCTCACCTCGAACCTCCTGGGAACGGAGTAAGGAAGCTTTGAGCTTTGTTGCCTTCAACCCCATTCGCACCCGTCAGTTGCGGTTGCAGCAGCGGCAGCTGCGTGGTGCGTAGTTGTGGGCGGAACAGCAGTAAACGTCAGTGACAGCGCATACCAGGTATTGGCTGTTGGAGCAAAGTCGTAGCCTATGTTGAGTTTGTAGATGTGACCCACTCCGGGCAACAAGCGCACGCACCTTGAACATTGTTCAACGTGCACTGCCCGTGCGTTCATACGCCACTCTGCCACGCATTGGCCAAGCTCCAGGACAGCTGCAGGATATAGTTAAGTCGATAAATTCATCGTGATGCCTATCGTGCAAGCTTCTGCTTCTTCGTTGATGTTCTGTGCAAACCTTTGTGTTCCTTCAGCACGCCAGCAGGTGGTCTTACACTGACAAGAATATCCTATCAGCAAGCTGCAAGCGTCGCTCTAGTGAAATCTACTCCAGTGAGAGTTCAGGCCTTGACCTGCCGGTCTTGAACACAAATCCCCGAAACCGTACTGGATGACCAAGACACCTTATACGCAACTCAGGACAAGGCAAGCTTGGCACACACTCTATCCTCAATATAGAAACTTCTCGACTAAGTTGCTGTGTAATTCTTTGCAACTGTGTGTACAGACACTAAATAGGCGAGCTGCTAACAGTTTCTCTGATTTGCTTGTGTGCGACAGTGGATCCTGACACATACAATGTTATGACCTAGCCAGTTGGGAGTTTGGAGCTAGCAGGCATTACAGGAATGGGCCAGGAGGACCAGCGCATGCAGCCAGGGCCGGTAAGTGCATTGCGGGGCTGAGCCAGAGTGTGCCATCGCCATCGTCCCTGAGCCCAACACGGACTCAAGCTGTTTGTTTGATACTTGCAGCTTCAGAACGGCCAAGGCGGCACGCTTAAAGGTCAGCTTTACCTCCAGCCTAAGACTGCAGCAAGTGGACATGCCCCCAAAGCGGCGCGCAAATATGTTCAAGCGAGCAGCGCAGCGGCGTCTGCTGCCTTGGCAGCTGTAAGTTTACTTCAGTCTGCACCATAATTATGCGTTGTCGTTTGTGCTCCGTCCTTTGCGTGTTTGATGTGTGGGCAATGCCAAAAGTTGCAGTGACGTAACGTTCTGCACCTTGTGGAACCGCAGGTTGGAAGCAAGACTTTGCCACCACTGGAACAAACAGCAGGGGCAGAGCGCGTACAGAAAATACGCACTACACTACAGCACCAGCTTGGCAACAAGGTGCGCGACACAATCGTCATGCCGCTTGATGTTGACTCCATGGACTCCAACGTTGCTGTAGCAAGGCATGCCCATAAACACCTTGCTGCATTTTAACTGCACGGTGTATGTAGGGAACTATGGCACTGAAGCAAACGCCTCAGTCACCGCGCCCGGACTTGCCACCGCTTGATGAGAAATCATTGCCAGCTGCATCGGTGGGGCCCGCGTTACGCGGGTCTTCGGCTCGACGCGGGGAGGAAGCAGCACCGCATCCTGGAGCAGCCATGTTGGTACAGTCTGAAATCGGCACAGGCGCAGGTACGCAACACAACAATCAACCCTATGCTTAGTACAGGCGGTCAGTCGCACCGCCAACCCACACGAGTTCAGCAGAGGTCATTTGGTTCAGCTCGCCGCCTCACATGGGTACACTTAGTGTGACTGCTTCAAACACGTGAATCATTCATTATTCCACCTCACCTGCCATGTAATGTGCAGGAACGCTGCGAAGCAAGGCGAAAGGCGACCTCACGGAGAGCCTGCCATATGTCAAGTAGGTGTCGCCTTGCTCACGTTAGCGCGTGCATCGCACACACAGCCCATGCAGGCACGACGGGGCGCCTGGCCATCTGCTCCGCGTGCATTGTGCGCGCATGTGTGATTATTTCTCGCAGCGCATTGTAAGCAGGAGCTTCATGGCAGCAAGACCACCTGGCTACGTGCAGTGGAAGCAGCAGCAGCAGCATCTGCAGAGCATTGCCAGTGGGTTTTTGTTCCAGCATGCACAAGCGGTAGACCGGGTCTTCCTCCGGTACACATGCAGGCAACGTTTGCCCCATGTCCAGCGAAGGGCGGCACACAGCTTGCGTAATGGCCAGTACAGCAGTACGCACATCATAGAATTGTCCGGGACGACCATGTGATGGCAAACCGCGTGACATACGGGATGCTCATCAGCGTGCTGCTGCACCGCCATCCTGCATGCATGCCACAAGCAACCCCCAATCGATGTCATGCACGTGTCCGGAACCGCAGGCTCATCTACACGCTGCGGGAGTATCCCAACACGGAGGATTTCGTGTACCTGCGGCGCATGGACCGCAACCCCAGCGAGTATGACCCATATGCGTTGGAGGTGGTGCCGTTTGCAGCGCTGGACCAGCAGGACTTTTACACCATGAGCGTGAGGGGCATCACACACTACGTGGACGGCGTCAGCGTGGACTTTGCCAGTGAGTGCCAGGCTGACGCTGACAGGAGCATGCGGCGGTGTCATGCGCGCGCGTGTGCCTACAGCGGTTGAGCGCTCGCATCAGCGTTGAAGAAGCGAGCGGGTAGCAGCAGCGGCATGGCAACGGCATCACAGGGCATGCTCCAGGGCGCACTGCTGCAAAGATTCCTGCAGCATGGCACATCCATGGAGTTGCTGCAGCTTCGCAGGACCGCAACTGACAAGTGTTGCGGGCCTGTGCATTAGCATGGCGACATGCGTCTGCACCACGAAACCATGCTGATCATTCCGCAGGACTGCAGTGCAGTGCTAGGGCGGCAGTGGGATACGGCTGTAGAATGCATACCTGTGCAGCAATGTGTGCAGAGGCAGTGCAGCATTCACTGCTGTCCTGCTTTAGTAGCAATGCCCGGCGGAATGAAACGCCAATTGCATGTGTCCAGCATGTACCCGCCTACGATTGGTGCTAGCCACGATCTGGGTCACACTCGTTTGGCAACAATTCTATCGGCCATTGCACTACGCAGGCCTGGACCAATGGGAGCGCGAGCTCAACCTCTTCTACAAGCTCAAGCAGCTCAAGCTGTTCAAGCTGTACAAGATGTGGAAGGGCTTCCGCGTGTGGAAGCGCGCGGTGAACGACCACAAGTTTGCAAAGGCCAAGGCCGCCCTGGAGAAGAACCTCTTCATGCTCAGCCCCGTGTTCCAGCGCCCCATGCGCCACTTCCACAGCCTGTGCTATGACCTCAGCCACATGCGCCTGCACCAACTGCTGCCCAGCAAGGTGCGTGGCGAGCTACAGCAGCCACCGTCTGAAACCATGATCAACACAACCCCTTGCTTGGCACCTGTAGAGCGGATCAAATTCAGATGCCCATGTTGCACAAGCCACTCGTCCATGCATGAACACAGAAAGTGAAAATGCTGCACTGCATTGCACTGCACTGCACTACACTGCACTGCACTGCATTTTTTGGAACAATGTGTGCTGATGCTGATGCTGGCCTGCAAACATGCCACACCGCGGTGGGATGTGCAGGTGTACACGCTGGACGAGTTTGTGGACGACCAGGCGCAGCACAAGTCGAGCATGGAGTCCGGGCTAGCACAATTCCACCAGGCAGCGTTTGACACCGTGCTGCAGGCCTGCCAGTAAGTACGCGCACCGACAGGGTCCGGCAATAGGAACGTAAACAGAAGGTATCGTTGTGTACGTGTTGAGCTGGGTGAGCTGGGTGTGTGCAAACGCCCTGGTCAGCTTGAACATTCCAGGACCCTGCAAGGTGCTGTGCCAGCTCAAATCCTTTATAGTACTACCGGCAGTGACACCGGCTTTGCATTCACTGGTCCTTCAGAGTTCCATGCATACGTAATACGTTTCTGTGATTGTGGTTGACGATTGACTAATTGTTGTGCCCCCACTGTCATGAATGGTGGTGGTGTCAGGGATGACCTTGCCAAGCTGGAGGAGCGCCTTGCGGAGTTCAACAAGAAGCACGATGAGACAGCGGAGGGTGGCAACGGCCGCGGCGGCGCAGCGCTGGCCGCTACCGCCACCCTCAACGGCGGCGATCCCAGCAACCCCGGATCCCCGGGCCGCAACAAGGACGGCCCGCAGCACATCAACTTCCTAGCTAAGGCGGAGGCCGAAAAGGACCGTGAGCTGGCTCAGTCCGATTTCGCGTACACGATCGCGGCCGCCCGGCGCAGCGAACAGCGGCGACTGCTCAACTTCATCCGCATGGTGGACTACATGGTGTGCGACACGCTGCACAGCGTGCTGCTGGAGTCGCTGCACGAGCTGCTGTTGGCCACGCAGCCGCGTGCCCCGCCCAGCGTGGTCATCACGGAGGAGCCCTCCGCGTCAGGCTCGCCCACAGCGGCGGACGCGGCGGCGTCGAGCCGCGGCACCAGCATCAGCGGCGCCGGTATGGGCGCTCCGAAACCGCGCATCACGGCGAACGGCAGCGCGGTGAACGAGGAGGGCGGCAAGGCTGCGGCCGCTGCTGCGCCCCCCAGCTACGCGCTGTTCCGGATGGAGCTGCTGCTGGCGGATAACATGTCGGACCTGCTGTTCGAGCCGCACCCCAACGACTTCATGGTGGGTTGGCACTTGGCAGCCTGTTACTGTGTTGCAGCAGCTTAGCTTTCACATGGCGGAATGTATGTTGGACAGCGTGTATGGTGCACCTTGGGGTCCTGATGGCTGCACACTATGGCCTCAGCCTACACACATGCATACTACATGCATATACATACCGACGGCTCCCACATGGATGGGGTAGAGCAGGTGTGTGCGTTTGAGGAGTTACTATCTACGGATTTTGAAATCAGTACTGCCCCTTGTGCTTGCTGGTGCTGGTGCTGGTGCGCAGGACGAGGTGCAGCACATCATGGCGCAGTTTGTGGAGACGCTGTGCAGCATCAGCCGCCTGTACGGCAACGCGACGCTGCTGGAGACGGTCATGGGCGACAAGGCCGGAGAGGTGGAGCAGGGCACGGAGCTGGCGGAGCTCATCACCAACGAGCGATACGACGAGCTGGTAAGCAATACATGAATATATGTGGGCGACTCTTGAGGAACACCATTGAGCCAGGCCAGGATTAAACATTCACTAGTCCAGGCTTAAACCTAGAGATGGCAAACTGCTGCTTCTGCGTGAAATTGCGGTCGGCAATGTGACAGTTGCTCAAGCGGGTTCCATGCTCGGTACATGGAAACACGAGTGGGCAAACCCGAACCCATAGCTGCACGCAAGACAGGTAGCCACAAAGTTCAGTTGTTGGCTTTGCCTGTGAGCAACGGGTTTCCTTTTATTGTGCGCTTGGCCAGTTGATGGCAGGCTGCTGTCGTGCTCATACCCTGGTCGGTGCACAGCGGCCAAGGCACGGCTGTTTGCGCCGAATGGGGCACGCTGCATGCACCCAGATTGCTGCTTTTGTTTGGTGTCCAGCAAACGTGTGTGTCAAAAACAGTCTCTCGTGGAGGCATTCGGTGTGTGTAGATACCATGACTGCACCCGACAAGTGTCTGTGCGGCTTGCACAGGTGGCGTGCGTGCGTGACTCCCTGGGCGAGGCGTTCATGCTGGCCGAGCAGCACCAGGACGTGTACTTCACGTACCGCAACATGGTGCTGCGCAACGCCACCCTGGACCTGGAGGGCCTGGCGCCCGCGTTCAAGGAGAAGAACCTCGCCGCCTCACCCTCACAGGCAGACGGTGCGTGTACGGTGGAGGCGCATGAGTCATGGATGGATCGATGTATCATGTATACCTGCGTTCAGCGACCACAACACGCTCATGGAGTATGGATGCTCTACGCAGTCTGTATGCACTGATGATGCTAACCTGTCAGATGCTGTGTTGTTGCCATGCAGTTGGAGTGCCCCAGCAGCAGCAGCAGCAGCAGCAGCAGCAGCAGCCTGAGGGCGAGGGTGAAGCGCAGGTGAGTGCGGATGTTGTATGCCCATGGGGATCACCACTGCCTCCGCACTGCCACCACCCAGCTGAACTTAACCCGAAATGCTCATCCAACTGAGGGTTAAGGAGGAGCTAGCTGCTACCCCAGCCACAGTGCCTGCCAGCCCTGCGCTCAGCCCTGGCATGCGCCACGGCCGCTTTATGTACACATCTGGCACTGCGCCCAACCGAACGACCTGCAGCGACGCTGCCGTGAGCTGTCAAACCTCAGCCAGATTGCCAGTTTACCAATTACTGAGTCATCATGGCGTGTCCAATGACATGGTGGTTTGCACTTTGCACCGCTTCAGGAGCCGCCGCCGCCCCAGGTCACGCTGGCTACCTTCCGCCAGCTCATGGACGAGCTGGCTGACCAGAAGAAGCAAATGGAGGCCATCAAGAGCTTCAGGTGGGGCAGCGTAGCTTACACGTCCGCACCCGCATACCACCCCCTGTATACCAACACCGTCAGCATGCACGAGTGGAGATGCTCCCAGGAGCCGGGAGCATGCATGCTACTGCCCAACATTACAAGCGTACGGAAATGGGCGTGTGCTACCCTTAGCGTTTGCCTCAATGGACCTGCATCATGCATCAGGTGATCCTTGCACACTGTGGTCCATCCCTGCAGCTTAACCCATTAATGAGCCTGTATCGTGTATATATATCGTGTAATTGGCGTTGTTCCCTGCAGCGACGTGTCCATCATCCGCGTGGCGTGTGAGAAGCTCAAGGCGTTCCTGCTGCCCTCCCCGACGGCCTGCCTGGAGGCGCTGCACGAGCTGCTGCCGGCGCTGGCTGCGGACCTCTTCCAGACCTTCATGAGCGAGGTCCAGAACGCGCTCATGCGGCTGCAGGCGCCCACCAGCGCGGTGGAGGAGTACGTGGAGAAGATCCAGTTCCTCACGCAGGTGCGCAATCACGCACACGCACACTGCACCGCCCCACGGGAGTCACACTGCAATACCTGCATCGGCCTACGGGTGCATTTTCTGATACAGGTGCAGGGCAGTGCGTGTGCAAGCGTGTGTGCAAGCGCCACTCCATCTGCATGGATGGCTGTGTGAACGCTGTGCGTGCTGCCTTGCGCTGGCAGGTGCGTGACAACGAGAAGCTGCTGGACTACCGCTGCAACGAGATCCACGACATCTATGCGCTGATTGACGACTACGACATCCCAGTGCAGGCCATGGACCGCGCGGCGTACGCCACCATGGACTCCACCTACAACACGTACGTACGATACCTAATCATCTCATGAGTTATGAGCTCCTCCTTGGCCCTGATCGTCTGGGCAATAGTGCAAAGGAACCTCCAGCCAGCAGACGGGGAACAGAGTGCGGCGAGGCACCCCGTCCTGACCACCCACTCACGCACCCACATGAAACTCATACATGGCCGGAGCTTAGGGATGCATATCTGGGTGCTGCGTGCATGCTAATGTTGTTCTCATGCGCATGCATGTGCGCGTGTGCAATTCACAATTTCGCACGTGCAGGCTCAAGACCACGATGGAGGAGGTGGAGGGCGCCAAGGAGGAGAACGTGGCCAAGTACAGCGCCAACCTCGAGTCCGGCGTGGAGATGATCCAGCGTGAGGTCACCGACATACGCAACGAGGCGCAGCACGAGATGATCCTGGCCGAGGACTCGGAGCACGACAAGGTGGTGGGCTTCCTGGCGGGCCTCAGGGAGGCAGTGGGCAAGCTGCAGTCCGAGGCGGCGCGCATCAACAAGTACCAGCGCCTGTTCAAGGTGAGACGCGTGAAGGGTGGG
This sequence comes from Chlamydomonas asymmetrica, assembly GCA_001662385.1. Taxonomy (NCBI): domain Eukaryota; kingdom Viridiplantae; phylum Chlorophyta; class Chlorophyceae; order Chlamydomonadales; family Chlamydomonadaceae; genus Chlamydomonas; species Chlamydomonas asymmetrica. Next base: position 122,429 of record BDDA01000208.1, on the reverse strand, counting down.
CGACGCACAAAGCGGGGCGAGTTGCAGGGACGGTGGGAGCCTGGGGGAGGCACACCGCCGCCCTCTACCACTCTCTGGGGCACGGTGGTTTCCGCATGCCTCGCTGATCGCCGCTGAGGCAGCAACCCCTGCCCTAGCACCGGTGCTGAGCGAGAGGATTTTTTTTTTTTTTTAGGATCTGGCCCTATGTGGATAGCACCCCCAGCGCACTATTGGGGACGGGGACGGTGGTCATCGTCATAATTGTTGGGGCTGCGTTGCTTGCAGCTGCAGTCATTCGCTGCCTGCCTGCCTGCTGATGCTGCATCACCCAACCGTGTTTTGAGTCCCACAAGCAAGCATCACATGCATACATATGCATTACACCATTATGTCGCTTTGCTGCGTGTGTGTGCACTGATCGTGCAGCTGAACGAGTCCACCCTGGAGGACCTCAACGACACTGCTGATGAGGTAGCGCTCAAGCTGAGCCTGTGGGAGGGCCAAGCGGAATGGGACGTGCTCATGGACACCTGGTGCAACACGCACTTCGACTCGCTGGATGTGCAGGCCATGGAGGAGACCATCCAGAAGTGCGTGCCTGCGCCGTCCCTTGTGTGCTTGTATATGGCTGGCTGCAAACGAAGGGTTCCTTGTGCTCGCCCAATGCACATACAGGGTGCAAAGTGTGTGCGCGTCACCCATGCACCTTCAGCGTGCAACGCACAAGAGCTGTTACGCCGTACACGTGCCCTGCCCTGCGTGGTTGCCTGCATAAACTCGCCCGGCATGACCGCTTGGTAGTCCTCTGAAGCAAAGCGCGCTGTGTCGCTGATGCATGGTTTCGCCCTGGATTGACCCTGGATTGTCCCTCAGGTACCACAAGGCGGTGTTCAAGATGGAGCGTGGCCTCCAGCCCAACAAGCTCGTGCCCAAGTTCCGCGGCAGCGTCGACGACTTCCGCAACCTGCAGCCCGTGTGCGCTGCGTTGCGCAACCGCGCGCTCAAGGAGCGGCACTGGGCCAAGGTTTTCGACGTCATCGGCCAGCAGATCCCGCGCGACGACAAGTTCACCCTGCAGGTGAGGCAGGTGGTGTCTGAGCTCCGACGTGTCTTGCTGCGGGCTGTAGGTTTTTCCCTTGGAGAAACGAAGGATTGTGAGGGGGGCAGGGAAAACCCCTTGTAAGTACCCGTGCGCAAGCTGGTCAAAGCATGCAAGCAGCATAACAGCATGCCTTGTTCAAATGCTTTTGACCTGATGCGTGGGATGCAGGCTGACACACTCACTTTGCTGGTGCATCGCTATCTTGCGTCCTGTGCAGGTGCTGCTGGACGCGCGCGTCCAGACGCACAAGGACGCGATCGCGACCATCAGCACAGAGGCCACGCAGGAGCTTGCGCTGGAGGACCTGCTGGCCAAGGTAGCCAACAAGTGGGTGGACCTGGAGTTCAACGTCATCCCCTACAAGGAGAGCAAGGACGTGTTTATCCTGGGCGGCATCGAGGATATCCAGGTGCGGTACGGGACAGCACGCTTGCATCAGTCCAATTCTGCAGTTCTGTTGGACTAGCTTCTGCATGTTGGATTTGACTGCCAGTTTCCCCTCTCTGCAGTGCATGGCGGGTTCAGTGGGTCTCCACGGTGGGTCTCACATGCAGTGTATTTGGTCAATCCAGGAAGCCCAGGAGGTCGCCCCGCTCCTAGCAGTCCCTCACCCAGCCAAGCAGCCAGAGGATTGCCGTTGCTGCGCGGGCGGAGGCAGCCTCCGCCCTTGACGGTTATGCTGTCGAGCATGCTTGCGCGCGTTCTCAAAGCGCATGCGCTGCATCTTGTCGGGTAGCTTGATGCCTGACATAATCATGGTGAATGCATGTGGTCTTGGTGGTGGGATGCAGATTGCGCTGGAGGATAGCATGGTGACCATGTCCACCATCCTGTCCAGCCGGTTTGTGGCAGGCATCCGCTCAGAGGTGGAGAAGGTGGAGAGGCAGCTCACGCTGTTTGCAGATACTCTGGACGAGTGGGTCCAGGTGAGACACACGGGCCCCGCTGCCTCATGCAAGACGATTGTGACCTTGTGTGGATGCTTGCAAGCTGCACGAGTCATGCATGGGGATATCTACCTGAGTCCAACTTGTGCACACTGGGTGCTGTTGTCAACTGCTGCGCTTGCAGCTTTTGGCAGCTGCTTTTGCCTGTGTGCACATGCGTACCCCGCATCCGCCTATAACCGCCGCCTGTTAACCGCTTCATGCCTGCTGCTCTCGATTGATCCCTGCAGGTCCAGAAGGCGTGGATGTACTTGGAGCCTATCTTCAGCGCGGTGGACATCCAGCGCCAGCTGCCGGTGGAGGCCAAGGCCTTCTTCAACGTGGACAAGCAGCTGAGGGACATCATGCGCAAGACCAAGGACCGCCCTAACGCGCTGCTGGCCGGAACGCAGCCCGGTAGGTTGCATGTGGAGTGTGCACAATTATTTGCCTCGAAAAAACACGTGGGTGCTTGCTCAACCCTGCCATGTAGTCATGTCTCAAGTCTCAACCGTATACGGTGCATGCGCCCGCTGTACACACGAGCAGGCACGCTGGAGACATTCCAGAAGGCTAACGAGACGCTTGAGAAGATCCAGAAGAACCTTGAGGACTACCTGGAGACCAAGCGCATGGCCTTCCCGCGCTTCTACTTTCTGTCCAACGATGAGCTGCTGGAGATCCTGGCACAGACCAAGAACGTGCAGGTAACGTGTGATGATACGCGTGCTGTGCATGTGCTGTTGCCGTCCCTGCCAACACCTGGCATCCGCATGCTGCTATGTGTTGGCACTTGGCAGTGCGCTTGCTGCCGTACAAGCGTGCCATGCCTTTGGCGGCCGTTTGCATGACACGATACCAACTGCTGGAACTCCCCACAGGCTGTCCAGCCGCACATGGGCAAGTGCTTTGATGGCATTCGCCGCCTCGACTTTGGCGACGACCCGCGCTCCATCGACATCTTCGCCATGATCAGCGGCGAGGGCGAGCGCGTGAGCCTGGGCAAGAACACCAAGGCGCGCGGGAACGTTGAGAAGTGGCTTAGCGACGTCGAGGCATCGATGATAGGTGTGTGCGTGTGATGATGGTGGCATGCCCCATGCCTGCACCAGAAATGCTCAACGAAGCAATCCGTTGGCGCATGATGCAGTACATACACAAATGCCATCTTCACTCATTGTTTTAGGCGTCCTACGTTCATACAGGGCATGAGCAGCATACGCCAAACGTAGGAAGCTTGGTTTTGCAAGGCCCCACGGCTGCTTACTGTTCGGCTGGCGCGTGGTGCCGCCGTTGTGTTGTGTGTGTGTGCAGCGAGCCTGAAGAAGCTGACCAAGAGCGGGTGGCTGAGCTACCCCGAGGAGGCGCGCCACGAGTGGGTGCTCAAGCAGCCCGCGCAGCTGGTGATTGCAGTCAGCCAGATCTACTGGTGCGCCGGCGTGGAGGAGTGCCTGCGCTCTGAGCAGCCGCATCAGTCGCTGGGAGACTACCTCACGGTGGGTAGTGAATGACTGAAATGGATACCTGAACTAGGATACTGATACTGATACTGATATGGATACCGTAATGCGGGCAGGAATCCAGACCCATGCTGGCACATGCTGGACCCCTCAAGGTTGTGCCACACCCACCTCAACCCGGGGTTTGCAGGCCTAAATGGGTCATGGTCACTCATGGACCAATCACCTGCATGCACAACATACTGCGCTTGCATCCTGCGAATGCTCGCTCATTGTACCGGTAGATGACGGCAGTCTGGTAATCTGGGAGCCTGCTTATTGTAGCTTGGAATGGCTTGCATCAAGGGTGCGTTGAAATTGTAGCATGTGCGCTTTGCACAGTCGTTTGAGTGTGCTCCACCGCTGTGTGTGCCGCATGTGGTTTGTGTGGTTTGCGTGGCCCTACCTGCAGATGAACGTGCGGCAGCTGGCGGACCTCACGCGCCTGGTGCGCGGCGAGCTCAGCGGGCTGCACCGCCGCATCCTGGCGGCGCTCATCACCATCGACGTGCACGCGCGCGACATCGTGGACCACATGCACCACACCAACGTGTCGGACATCAATGACTTCAACTGGCAGATGCAGCTGCGCTACTATTACGAGGCGGAGGACATCATCGTGCGCCAGGTGAGGCTTGTGTTTGAAAATTTAGAGGTTTAGATTTGGATGTTTTTACACTATGAGCTTTCTAGCCGAGGCGGCACATTCATATCAGGGGCAGGAGAGCAAGGAGCAACAGGTGGGGGTCAGGATCGAACGCACGGAATGTGCTGCACAGGCTTTGCATGTGTTGGGGTGCTGCGCTCGTGCGTCTGTGCTTCCGGCCCTTATGGACTTTGCCTGCACCACCCAGAGATCCTTTTGGTGCTTTTCAGCTTGTGCGCTTCCTGGTTTCGCTCAACGCCACCGTATGCCACGCACACTGCTGCTGCCACCGCCCCTGCCACCGCCGCGACCGCCACACGCAGGTCAACGCACGCTTCCTGTACGGCTACGAGTACCTGGGCGCTCAGGGCCGCCTGGTAGTGACCGCCATGACGGACCGCTGCTACCTCACGCTGACCGGCGCGCTGCACCTCAAGCTCGGCGGCGCTCCTGCAGGGCCCGCGGGTACCGGCAAGACGGAGACCACCAAGGACCTCGGCAAGGCGCTGGGCGTGAACTGCGTGGTGTTCAACTGCGGTGACAACCTGGACTATAAGTGAGTGCGTTGGGCGATAGTGAAAGTCTGTGCTTCATGTCAACAACGTGTGGAATCAAAACACAACCGAAACTGGAACCAGTAAGGGACGTGCTCCATAGTTTGCAATGGGGCACCCGGCACCATGCGGCACTGTGCTGGTGAGGTGCCTGCACTGCAGTACCAAGTGCTGGGGATTACAGCGGCTTCCAACCTCCAATGCTGTGTGACTGACGGCAACTTGCGTGCAACGCAGGTTCATGGGCAAGTTCTTCAGCGGGCTGGCGCAGTGCGGCGCGTGGGCGTGCTTTGACGAGTTCAACCGCATTGATATCGAGGTGCTGTCGGTGGTGGCGCAGCAGCTGCTGACCATCCAGAACGCGCTCAAGGCCTCCATGGCGCAGTTCAACTTTGAGGGGCGCCTGATCAAGCTCATCCCCACGTGCGGCGTGTTCATCACCATGAACCCTGGCTACGCAGGTGAGCAATGCGGCACGACGCTGCCGTGCATTAGGGTATTGAATTTTAGTGAGGACCTCCAGAATGCATCCACATAGTGCCCACTGCAACGCAAGTACTCCAACCTTCCAAACCAGTGGAAAACAGAGCCCGCCTAAACTGCAGGTCAGGCTCTGCAAGGCGTATGTCGATGCATCCGCTTATCTGCCTGCATAATCCTACGCCAGCTATCAGGAGTCAACAGTTACCATTCGCCCGGCCTTCTCGTCCTGCGGCGCGCAAATGGGGCGCTGCGCAACATAGCTAGCTACGGGGTGTTGCTACCCTAGCCCTTCAGGGGGCCAGTCACGCAGGATGCACTTACATGAGCCCTCCCCCCCCGTGCCTTGCTGCCTGTCCCGCCAGGGCGCACGGAGCTGCCTGACAACCTGAAGGCGCTGTTCCGGCCGGTGGCGATGATGATCCCCGACTACGCGCTGGTGGCGGAGGTGATGCTGTTCAGCGAGGGCTTTGAGGACAGTAAGACGCTCAGCCGCAAGATGGTCAAGCTGTACAAGCTGTCCTCGGAGCAGCTCAGCCAGCAGGTGAGCGCGCCACCCAGCGGGGCAGCAACCTCTCAGGATTCACTTATGCGCCCCGAAATCCTGCACACCTCTACCTGCCCTGCTGTACCCCGCTTGCAGCGTGCATTTCCACGCTCAGACACAACGATCAGAGTTACAGTGCACACGGGATGCAGCTCAGTATGTTCAGATTAAACCCTTGCATGCGACCACGTCTGCTTGCGCCTTGCGGCAATCATGGTGATGTGTACGCAGGATCATTACGATTTCGGCATGCGCGCGGTGAAGAGCGTGCTGGTGATGGCCGGCAGCCTCAAGCGCGCCAACCCGGACCTTGACGAGAGCGTGGTGCTCATCAGGGCCATGCGCGACTCCAACCTGCCCAAGTTCCTGGCGGACGACGTGGAGCTCTTCCAGAACATCATCTCGGACCTCTTCCCTGGAGTGCATGTGCCCGACCAGGTGGGCATACACATTTTGTTTGCGGTGCGAATGTGCGATGCTGCGGCTGTGCCCCTCGTGGGACAGTGAAGCGTAAGCACGGCGCATGGCACTATAGGCATGTCGAGGGGTTCATGGAATGGACACTGGGGAAGGCCGTTGTCAGTGGGTGGATTCAGGGACAGAGGCGAGGGTTTGAGTATGGGAGCTATGTGCGTGTGTGCGCTGTGTGTTCAAGTAACTTACTTCCCGTTGAGCCATGCAGTGTGCTTTCCGTGGGGCCGTGCAGTGTGCTTGTGATATGCGTGATGATGGGAACTGCGCTGTGTGTGTGCATCCACAGGACTTTGGAGAGCTGGAGCAGAGCATCCGCACAGTGCTGAAGCAGCGCAGCCTGCAGCAGCCACAGACCTTTGTGACCAAGATCATCCAGCTGTACGACACCATGAACGTGCGCTTTGGCGTCATGCTGGTCGGGCCCACCGGCGGCGGCAAGACGGAGTGCTACTGTGCACTGCAGGTGTGTGATGACTGATGGTGGTACCCATGGTGGCAAGCCGGCCGTTGGTTACTGTTGTGCACTTGGCATGACCTAACTGCCTGCAGTGATTGCCTGGGGTGCTGCTGAATTCCGGATAGCCTCGACACCCGCCTGCCGGCTGCGCCCCACAACAGCACCCGCAATTCAATCACACACAACTTCAATCACAAGCTCAGATCGGTTGCACCCTAGCTCTATCAACTGCGTCATTGCTGTAAATCTGAACATCAGGGCTGTAAACATGGAGTCATGCTTCTCTGGATTATACGCTTTTCCTGTGAGAATCTGCCTTGGCCCTTCCCTGCCCACAGAACTCGCTGACGCGCCTGCGCACCGAGATCCGCCACCCCAACGACAAGTACCAGGTAGTCAACACCTTCACCTTCAACCCCAAGTGCATCAAGATGGGAGAGCTCTACGGCGAGTACAACCTCCTCACCAACGAATGGACCGACGGCCTCGGCTCCACGCTCATTCGATCCGCGGTCGGCGACACCACGCCCGACCGCAAATGGGTGGTTTTCGACGGCCCCGTCGACGCGATCTGGATCGAGAACATGAACACCGTGCTTGACGACAACTGCACGCTGTGCCTGCCCAATGGCGAGCGCATCAAGCTCAACCCAAACACCATGCGGATGCTGTTTGAGGTCGAAGACCTGGCGGTAGCGTCGCCGGCGACTGTTTCACGCTGCGGCATGGTCTACATGTCGCTCTCGGAGCTCGGCTGGCGGCCGTACATCAAGACGTGGACGGAGCACGCTCTGCCGGAGGTGATCCCGCAGGCGAAGGGCATTGCGGACTTCATCTACGGGCTGTTTGACCAGTACGTGGACGGCGGGCTGGAGTGGGTGCGGCGCAAGGGCAAGGAGTATATCGCGTCAGTGGACAACAACCTCACCACCTCGCTGGCACAGATGATGCAGGCAAGCAGCTCCTATCTTTGTTTATTTGTTGAGACGTTTTGGTGTCAGTGCCAAGGAATGCATATGCAGGTGGTGCGTTGTACGGTCCGGGTCTGGCAGCAACGCGTTTGTCACGGTTTGGTGACCGGCTAGCGCTGCTGCCTGTGTGTCAGTAAGAGCGGCCGTGGGGCCATGCAGTGTGATTCCCATGGGCCGTGCAGTGGGCACGTGTGTATGCGTAGGATTAGAGGCTGCACCTGACGCCTGCAGCTGCTGCCTGTGTGACGCTCACTGACATCAACGTTGCGCCTGCGCGCCTGTGCCTCGTCCCTTTCCCCGCAGTCGCTGCTGAGCCCGGCTCGCGGCTTCAAGTACGAGGGCGTGAAGGCGGAGGACATCAACCTGGCCGTCTCCAAGGTGTTTGCCTTCGCCTACGTGTGGGCCATCGGCGGCAACCTGGTGCACACGGTCAAGGACGAGTTCGATGACTTTGCACGCGAGCACCTGCAGGCGGCGGCCGCATTCCCGGGTGAGTTCGTGATGCACCGATTGCTGCGGCCAGCAAGCATCCGGCGCCGCTGAAAACGGAAATTCCTAGTTTGCTTTGCCTGGGTCCGGTGCATATCTGCGCAGGCATGTGTTGCTGCCTGATGTCTCCCATCTTCCACATGCATGTCAGCATGTGTGTGTGTGTTAGGGATTCACGTGGTGCCATGCAGTGTGCATACGCGTATACAGTAGGTAAAGACTGCACCTAAACAATGCACCTGCACACGCATACACATGTGTGCCTGCAGGCGGCGGCATGGTGTATGACTACTACTGTGACATGCACAAGTTCCCGCCGGAGTTCCGCAACTGGTCGGACCGCGTGACGACGTTCCAGTACCGCAAGGAGACCCCGTTCTTCCAGATCCTGGTCCCCACGGTGGACACCGCGCGCTTCAGCTACCTGCTGGAAACGTGCCTGGACGTGCAGCGCTCGGTGCTGCTGACCGGTGAGGCTCTGACGGAGCTGCCCTGGACTGAACGTCACGTTTTGTATGGCACGCATGCAGGACTGCATTAACATGTGCACAGTCACAAGCATAAAACCGGGCGGGGGAAGTTGCCGCTTGTGTGTTCCCCCCGTTCGTTTGTGATGCCCAGGCAGATCTCTTGCACCCAGGCCTCACAATACTGAAGGTGTTACTGCGTGCGTGTGTGTGCCACATAACTTGATAACTGACACCACACCATCACTGGAATGCCACACGGTAATACGGCGCAGGTGTGACGGGCGTGGGCAAGAGCGTCATCACGGTGGCGGCGCTGGAGGACCTGCGCGACCGCAAGTCCTTTGTGCCCTTCACCATCAACTTCTCGGCCCAGACGCAGGCGTATGAGACGCAGATGCTCATAGAGTCCAAGCTGGAGAAGAAGCGCAAGACGCGCTACGGCGCGCCGGTCAACAAGCGCATCGTGTTCTTCGTGGACGACGTCAACATGCCTGCGAGGGAGAAGTACGGCGCGCAGCCGCCCATTGAGCTGCTGAGGCAGTTCCAGGACTTCAAGGTGGGTTTCAGTTTAGGCATGCATGCGAGACTTGTCTAAGTCACCAGCTCTGTCTTGCTTATACTGCTTGATTGACACCAGCTGAACTGGATGACGGTGCTGGGTTTTAGCAGGGGCAGTCATCAGCAGCACGCGGCCCATTCCAGTGTAAACCAGTCATTTATCTGGATGAAAACAAGCTTGCAATATCGTACTTGCAAAACATGGACAGCGGGTTTGTGCGGGTGATCTGCAGCCATGCACTTGTGCTCTCCTTTCCTGTATGTTACGGTGCATGTGCCATGACGTGTGCAGGGCTTTTACGACCGCAAGAAGCTCTTCTGGAAGGACATTGAGGACACCACGCTGTGCTGCGCATGCGCGCCGCCCGGCGGTGGCCGGCAGGAGATGACAGCGCGCTTCGTGCGCCACTTCACCATGCTGTGCGTGCCCCCGCCTAGCGACACCGCCACCAAGACCATCCTCAGCGCCATATTCAACGGCTTCCTGAGCGATTTCCCCAAGGACTTCTCCTCGCTGAGCCAACCCATCGTGGCGTGCAGTGTGGAGGCGTACAACAGGTGGGTGCATGGCATAACATCGTGATTGATGGGAGGCACGCGACAGATGCAAACACGCTACGCTTTGTTTGCGCTGCTCGGCCTGCCCCTTCTGCCCTTTCTGCACCCAGCTGCTTGTGCCCTCCTGCGCCCAATCCCAGCCCAGGCAATACTGATGAGCTAGGTTGAATAATTCTCCCTAGCTCACCCCGGGAATGCAAGCAGCTTGATCATGCGCAGTGGGAGTGGGGTGAGGGGCTACGCAGTACGCACTCCATCGAGCATTTTCTGTGTGTGCCTGGGTGCCTGCAGGATCTCGGAGGAGCTGCTGCCGACCCCCGCCAAGAGCCACTACACATTCAACCTGCGTGACCTGAGCAAGGTCTTCCAGGGCCTGCTGATGGTCACGCCGGGCTCCTGCGCCACCAAGGACATCATGGTGCGCCTCTGGGTGCACGAGTCCTGCCGCGTCTTCCACGACAGGTGCGGCCACGCCTGATGTGGGCTGATGCGGTACTGGTATACACACGAATTTGGAGTTGGCCACTCTTCTCCGCTCATTTGAAGCCGGCCACATCCAGCCCAGCCGTTGAGATGTCCATCCGTTTGCCTGCCAATCGTTTAAGTGTGAAGTACCAAAGTGCCGCACGGATATCTCGTGTTCCCATGCACGTCAGCATGCACGTCTTCTAGCGGGAAATCCTAACACAGCCTGCACGTTCACGCACTTCTGGTAATCACTAAACAACCTGCAGGTTGATCAACGACACCGACAAGGAGTACTTCAAGCGCATGCTGGTGGAGCTGTGCAACAAGAACGGCCTGGGCGTGGGCAACTACGACGACCTGTTTGTGTCGCGCAACATCATCTTCGGCGACTTCCTGCGCATGGGCATCGACCGCGCAGACCGCAAGTACGAGGAGGTGTCTGACAGCAGCAAGCTGGCGGCGCTGCTGGAGGAGTACCTGGATGAGTACAACCTCTCCAACACAAACACGCTCAACCTGGGTGAGTGCCTGGCAGCGACCGCCGCGTTGAGTTGTGGTTGTGGGGCCACTTCGTGTGAGGAGCTTGGCAGCAGCATGGTGCATGCCCGTTGTGGACGCCTTCTTGCATGTTTCCGCTCGGAGGGGCTGCCTGCCATAACCAAGGGCTTGGCACTGACACTGTCGCTCTCACGCTGGTTGGTGCGGACGGCTGAAAACAAATGCGCCCGGTCATGTGCTGATCAACTCATGTACCTGCATTGTGTACGGTGTGGCGGTTATTAACGCGTAGTTTTCTTCATCGACGCGGTGGAGCACATCACGCGCATCGCGCGCATCCTGCGCCAGCCGCGCGGCAACGCCATGCTGGTCGGCGTGGGCGGCTCCGGCAAGTCCTCCCTCACCCGCTTTGGATCCTTCATGGGCGGCTTCAAGATCTTCTCGATCGAGCTCACACGCGGGTACGGCACCAACGAGTTCCGCGAGGATCTCAAGAAGCTGTACCGCACAGCGGGCATCGACGGCGAGCCCGTGGTGTTCCTGTTCAGCGACACCCAGATCGTCACGGAGGCGTTTCTGGAGGACATCAACAACATGCTCAACAGCGGCGAGGTGCCGGGCATGTTCCCGCAGGACGAGAAGGACCGCATCGTCAATGACATACGCGAGTGGGTCGCATCACAGGTGCGTACATGTACATGATTGAGGTCCTGTGCACTGATTTCCCGTACTTCGTTTACCCCAGGGAGAGTGGAGAACGATGACCCTGTTTCTGGATTGATTCAGTCGACCTTTCATCGGGGAGTCTGTACCTTGCCTGTCCTGTCCAGCACTGACAGGAATGGCTCCTCCTGGCTGCCCGCACTTGCGTTGCATTGCCGAACGCGTATCGCACCTAACTGCAGGGCGGCAACACCAGCAAGGACGGCTGCTACACGGCCTTCATCAACCGCGTGCGCGACAACCTGCACATCGTGTTGACGATGAGCCCGGTGGGCGAGGCCTTCCGCTCGCGGTGCCGCCAGTTTCCCAGCCTCATCAACTGCTGCACCATCGACTGGTACAGCACGTGGCCCGAGGACGCGCTGCTCAGCGTCAGCCAGAAGTTCCTGGGCGGCACGGACCTGGGCGGGGACGCCATCAGGGACGCGCTGGCCAAGATGTGTGTCACGGTGCGTCCTGGAGGGGGGCGCCCTGCGGTGCATGCAGACGGTAGTGGTGTGCGTGTGCCAGAAAGAACCGCCCGTGGGGCCATGCAGTGTGGTGTGTGCGTGTGTGTGTGCGTGTGTGTGTGCGTGTGTGTGTGTGCGTGTGGAGCGGACGGGGCCACTAGGGTCCGTGCCTCAGCCGGCACAATTTTATCAGCTGCCCATGTGGTTGCTCGTACCTGCATGCAGATCCACACGTCCGTGAACGCGGCCAGCGAGCGCTTCTTCCAGGAGCTGCGGCGCCGCTACTACACCACCCCCAAGTCCTACCTGGACCTCATCAACCTCTACCTGCAGCTGCTGAGGGAGAAGCGCGAGGAGCTCAACACCGCGCGCGACCGCCTACTCAATGGCCTCAACAAGCTCAACGAGACAAACGTGCTCGTTGACAAGATGAAGGTGTGCAACCTGGGCAGTGCTCGTTGAAAGTTGCTGACATTCTCACACGCAAACGCATGAAGCATGGGATGTGCACCAGTGTAAACGACTGATGCATTACATTGTGGGAGGGCATGCATTCGCACCAGGGGGGCCCATTTGCCAGTGGACTGCACATATTCTGTCAGAATGCTTACAAGGCGCTCTGCTCAACAACAACGGACGGCAGCAAGGATTCTTGTCAGCGATGGTACCTCCTAACGGTTGGTGTGTCCTGTGCCGGATGGTGCCTGCGCTGCGCTTCAGGCCGAGCTTGCCGAGCTGCAGCCCGTGCTGGAGTCCAAGGCCAAGGCAACTGGGGAGCTGCTCACCAAGGTGGGTCGGGTAACGCATGCATGCCAGTACCTGCCCACGATGTGATTCGAGCAACATGCTCCATGTAACAGGCTCTCTGCGTGCGCCTTCTCGGGCATCGACCGAAGCAGCTTGTCGCTTTGCACTGTGTGTTTTGCGTGGCCACAGGTTGCCAACGACCAGGAGCAGGCGGAGAAGGTCAAGCGGGTGGTGGCGTCAGAGGAGAAGGAGGTCAAGGCCATGCAGCAGGAGACGATGGTGAGAGGAGGGCTACACATCACATCCGCCGGGAGGGTTTGTGTGTGTGGGGGCGATGTTTAAGGGAGGGAGGGATCGAGGATGAGAGCGCAAGCGTGCCGAGCCGCAGCTTCACTCCGCAAGGCCTCAACAGAGTCTGGCGGGGTCTGGGCTTCCACGTGGACTTGCCAGCTTGCAGATTGTTGTCAGGCCTGAGCTGCCCCCTCTACACATGCCTTATCGGATTGCTGCTTGCGCTGTGCCCATGCACGTACTAACAGGCGATTGCTGAGTCAGCAAAGGCTGACCTGGATGAGGCCATGCCCGCGCTCAACGCCGCCCTCAACGCGCTCAAGGCGCTCAACAAGAATGACATTGTGGAGATCAAGTCCTTCCCCAAGCCCCCACCGCTGGTGCAGGTGCGCACATCAAAGGGGATGTACCGGTAGCTGTGATGGCGTCCAGTTCCGCACCGTGCACGTGTTGCGCTTGTGCTTATGTTTGCCGAATTGCCGGTTAGTGGTCAAGGGCGCTCAGGTTGTTGCATCGGTACCTGGTTCAGGCTGGGGTTGATCAGGGTTCGCTGATTGCCTCACCTACGTTTGTGAGCGCTTCGGATCATGCTTGTTTAGTTGTTTGATTGCACACGTCTTTCCGGTGCGACCACTAGTGCCCACGGCCTGCCAGGCTTGTTCAGCCAACAAGCTTCGTACAAATGAAATGCATGCGATCTGCGTGGCTGGCCCTGCAGATGACGATGGAGGCGGTGTGCATCCTCAAGGGCGAGAAGCCCGACTGGGACGCCGCCAAGCGCCTGCTGGGCGAGTCCAACTTCATGAAGAGCCTGGAGGAATTCGACAAAGACAACATCGCGGACCCGGTCATCAAGAAGCTGCAGAGGTACGTGGAGGATCTGTAATGCACTCCAGGGGCATGTATGCATAGAGTGAGATGTGTCTAAGGGGAAAACGGATGTATGCCTCTTACAGGTACGTGGAGGACCCCAGCTACACACCCGACAACGTGGCCAAGGTGTCGGTGGCCGCCAAGAGCCTGTGCATGTGGACGCACGCCATGGTGACGTACAACCGCGTGTTCAAGCTGGTGGGCCCCAAGCGCGCCAAGCTCGCCAACGCGGAGTCTCAGCTGGCGGAAGCCAACGCCAAGCTCGCAGAGAAACAGGTGAGAAACGGCAAACATACACCTGTTTCTGACAGCCTGACGCTACTGCAACTCGCTTTGGCCCGGAAGTAGGCACCGTGCACAGCCTACATTGTCATGTGTCCTTTCTGTGTCACGCACTGCAACCTTGCTGGTGGATGAAACGAACTGCGGTGTTGTGCCACCTGCCCCCCCGGCGTACGCAGGCTGCGCTCAAGGAGGTTGAGGACCGCGTGGATGCGCTCAAGGCCTCGCTGGCGGCGGCGCAGAAGGAGCAGCGCGAGCTCAACGACCAGGTGCGGCACGCAGGAAGACATGCATGGCCTACCTGCCTGCATCCCCCACTTCAGTACCATTGTCGCATGGGGTGTGTGTTTGTGGGTGGGTGCGCATGCAAGGTTGTTGAATACGATTCCTGTGGGGCCATGTGGTGTGCGCATGCAAGCATGTGTTCATGATGTGCAAAGTTTGCAATGGCCTGTTGAAAGGCCCGTTGCGAAATTCACCGAAAACACTCAATGCTTTGCTGCTGATGGCCGTGCACTGCCTGGCGGCGTGTGCTGATACCGGTGTGTTTGTGTGCGCCTCTACGCTTCATGCAGGCGGAGCTGACGAAGCAGCGCCTGGTGCGCGCCGGCAAGCTGACCAGCGCGCTGGCAGACGAGGGCATACGCTGGCAGGTGCGGATGAGGGAGGGCACTGCACATGCTCATTCACACCCTCACATGCTGGCATGGAGAGCTCCAGATGCATCTGGTCCCCATCTGGGTGGAGGATGGGCCATCTGGCCGACACGCTCCTGATGTAATATGCGTACCGTAAACATGCTGGTGTGACGAGCATCAGATGCATCGACGCCGCTTGGGCATACAGGCTGAGGGCGAGGGCCTGGCCATGCATGGCATGACAGGTTCTGGCCCTACCACGTTCCTTCCCTCAACCATGCGCACACGCGTGCGCTCACTCGCTCACTCTCCTAACGTTTGATCCCGGAACCATCTGTGTGTCTGTTTCCGACCGTTACAGTGCTGGCCTGGACACTGTGAGGTCACTTCACTCATTTTCTGTCCCTGCTGTGTTGTTGTGTCGTGTTGTTGTGTGTTACGTGTCGCACAGGCCACTGCGGACAGCATCGCCACGCAGCTGCACGAGCTGGTCGGCAACGTGTTCCTCTCCTCAGCGTGCATCGCGTACTACGGCGCCTTCACCGGCGCCTACCGCGACGACCTCGTAGCGGCCTGGATCTCCGCCTGCAAGGCCCACTCCATTCCCGTCAGCGCCGACTGCAGCCTGAGGGGCACGCTCGGCAGCCCCGTGGAGATCCGCGAGTGGAACATCTGGGGCCTGCCCACCGATGACGTGTCGATCGATAACGGCATCCTCGTCACGCGCGGCAAGCGCTGGCCCCTCATGATCGACCCGCAGGTCGGTTGCGTGGCAGCTTGGCACCATTCATGCGCTTTGGATTGCTCTATTTGCCAGCGCTTGCAGGTCTCCTTGCGGATGCAATAGCGCCATAGGATGCGTGCCGTATATGATTGCTGCTCGGTTTGGGGTGTGGTTGTATGATGTATCGTATCGCATGCAAGTATGTAATGCTCTCCATGGCGTGTGTGCGTGTGTTCAACAGGGTCAAGCCAACAGCTGGGTGAAGGCCATGGAGGCGCGCAACGGGCTGCGCTGCATCAAGCTGACGGACGGCAACTTCCTGCGCACGCTGGAGAACAGCATACGCATCGGCAACCCGGTGCTTGTGGAGGACGTCAGTGAGTGACGTTGACACCACCGCTGCTGCTGCCTTCGCTGGCACTGTCGCCAAATGCTAATGTGTTTTGCAGGGCACGCCGATGAATGGGCCGATCGGCTGAATCAGCTGGTCATCGGTAGCACTCAGAAACAGGGGTAGGGCGTAATGAACTCAATGCCAGTGGCTTGATCAGTATTGCGTTTGATCTGATCTTCGCAGGCGAGAGTCTGGATCCTGCCCTGGAGCCGATCCTCGTCAAGGCCATCTACAAGTCCGGCGGCCGCACGCTCATCCGCCTGGGCGACAGCGACGTCGACTACGACCCCAACTTCCGGTTCTACATCACCACCAAGATGGCCAACCCGCATTACCTCCCTGAGGTGTGCATCAAGGTCACGATCATCAACTTCACCGTCACGATGCGGGGCCTGGAGGACCAGCTGCTGGGTGAGGTGGTACGCAAGGAGCGGCCGGACCTGGAGGAAGCTAAGGACCGGCTGGTGGTGAGTCAGCATGGCGGGTGGGCTCATGAGTCATGATGAGCCATGTGATTAGTCAGGATGGGTGGGGGTGGATCTACATGGCCTTGCGTATCGTCGTACGGTACAGAAGATCACATCTTGCCTGGGCGAAAAGCTTGCATGGGCATCGTCATTGAATCTCCGTCTGCTGGTTGCGAAGTACACATGCAGCCGCACATTGTGCATCATTTTACCGGTGGATGGTGCATGCCTGATCAAGGTCTGATGCGGCTGACCTGTGTGTATGTCTGCAGGTGTCGATCAGCGCTGACAAGAAGCAGCTGAGCGAGCTGGAGGACAAGATCCTCAAGCTGCTCAAGGAGAGCAGCGGCAACATCCTGGATGACGAGCAGCTCATCAACACGCTCAACCACTCCAAGCTCACATCAGGCGTCATATCGGTGAGCAGTGAGCGCCTCCCACCGCGCTAGTGGCCGTCACTACTGTCAGGGCCATGCAGCTGATGGTCACCACGAGATGCCTGCTCACGCATGCCCATCTAGAAGAGTGCACACGCAAGCCTTCATGTGCGGGGCTACCTGCCTCTGATGATGGTTCTCTAGGCATGGCCTTATGCGGCTTGCACTGCTTTGCATGCGCCAAACTTTCTCGTCCCCTCACACCCCCTCCTCAGATCAGCCCAGAAACCTCGCCAACGTCAGATGCAGTTCCTATCCTCATGCATATGCACACTGCATGGCCCCGCTGCATGGCCCCACGGGAAGCTCATAACCCCTACACACTGTCTCCTCGCTGCACTCTCCACGCTGCTGAACGCTCTCGCTGCAGAATCGTGTGCAAGAGGCCGAGGTGACCGAGAAGTCCATCAACGAGGCGCGGGAGCACTACCGCCCCGCAGCCACGCGCGGCTCAGTGCTGTACTTCGTCGTCGCCGACCTCTCCCTCATCAGCCCCATGTACCAGTTCTCGCTTGCCTACTTCACGCGCCTCTTCAGCTACTGCATAGACAAGAGCGACAAGGCGGACGACGTGCCGACGCGGCTGGTGCTGCTGAGCGAGTTTGTGACGCGCTTCATCTTCAACAACGTCAGCAGGGGCTTGTTCGAGGAGCACAAGCTCCTGTACTCCTTCCTGGTAAGCAAGCAGAGCACGCTCTGTGGCCTCGACCTATCAGACTTGCACTTGCAGTCATGCTGCGCTGTGCCGTGCGGTGCCGTCCTGTACCATGACGCGTGCAAGTATGGCTGGTGAGATTCCCATGCCCCGTCAAATAACGGTATCCTCCCAACTGCTGATTGTATGCCCCTCTGGGTGTCCGTGTCTGTGTGCTTTCCGCTGCTTGTGTAGGTGGGCACGTCCATCCTGCGGCACCCTTCCGCCGGCGAGATCAGCCCCGCGGAGTGGAGCTTCTTCGTACGCGGCGGCACAGGCTCTCACCACAAGCCCCGCGCCAACCCCAGCCCCCGCTGGCTCAACGAGCCCATGTGGGACGCGCTGCTGGCCCTGGAGGCCTGCACGCCTGCGCTGGCGGGCCTGAGCGAGAGCGTGACGGTGGACAACGGCGCGTGGGAGGCGTGGGCGCAGTCTGACGAGCCTCACCAGGCGGCGCTGCCGGCGGGGTGGGAGGAGCGTGCGACTGACTTTAAGCGCCTGCTGGTGCTCAAGGTGTTCAGGGAGGAGAAGCTGCTGTTCGGCTGCGCGGACTACGTCTCCTCCAAGCTGGGTGAGCGCTCGTACGAGTACTGCATTTACATCGCGTCAATTTGCCATTTACCGTAACAACTTACCACTCTTGAGATGCCGTGTGCAGTTGAGACACAGCATAAGTAAACTGCAGTCACACGTGTTTTGGATGATACGGCCAGCATTGTGTCTGCGTGGCAACATCATTACGCTGCTTGTGGCGGTGCACGGTGCTTGTTCGTTGCATGCCCCATATGCGCGCATGCGGTGGAGTGACCGCTCGTGTTGTGCTGTGGCCCCACAGGCAAGGACTTCACGGAGCCTCCCCCCTGGACCCTCGACGACGTCTTCCCAGACACCTCCTCCCGCACCCCCATCATCTTCATCCTCTCCACGGGCGCCGACCCCACCGCCATGCTGCAGCGCTTTGGCGAGAAGCGCGGGTTTGCCACCGGCGAGCGCCTGCACATGATCTCGCTGGGCCAGGGCCAGGGGCCGATCGCTGAGATGCTGATCAACCAGGCGGCCAAGACGGGAGACTGGGTGTGCCTGCAGAACTGCCACCTGGCCAGCAGCTGGATGCTGAGGTTGGAGGAAAGGGTGAGTGCGCGCGTGGGCCGCGTGCTGTGCCAAATTTTCTCGCAGAGGTGGGGTGGGGGCAAGTCCTGCATGGTACACGACTCCAAAAGCTGCCCTTTCAGCGCTCTCAGAGTATAGATGCCAGTATGCCACCAGTACAGGCGAGGGATTGAGGAGCTGCCTGCTGCCGCTGATAGCCAAGCACACTCTCTTGTTGTGCCAGTGCGCATGCGCTCTGCCTCCCCCCCTCCCCCTTAACGCCCCCAGCGCCGCGCTGCCTGCCTGGCGGCTGGCTGTCATGATGTGTCCACTTGTTAAGCTCACTTGCTAAGCTGCACTTGCTAAGCCCTTTCATACTGTGCCTGCTGTGCCGCGCTGTGCTGTGCCGTGAGCAGGTGGAGGAGCTGTCGCGTGAGAGCGCCCAGGTGCACCCGGAGTTCCGCCTGTGGCTCACCTCCATGCCCTCCAAGGTCTTCCCGGTGCTCGTCCTGCAGAACGGCATCAAGCTCACCAACGAGCCCCCCAAGGGGGTCAAGGCCAACGTCGCCCGCACCTACAACGACATGCCGCAGGAGCAGCTCGACAGCTGCACCAAGCCCGGGCCGTGGAGGAAGCTGCTCTTCGCGCTCGGGTTCTTCCACGCGGTCGTGCAGGAGCGTCGGAAGTTCGGGCCGCTCGGGTGGAACATCCGCTACGAGTTTAACACGAGCGACATTGAGTGCAGCGCGATGACGCTCCGGAACTTCCTGAACGAGCAGGAGGCCATCCCTTGGCCCGCCCTGGAGTATGTGATCGGGCAGATCAACTACGGCGGGCGCGTGACGGACGATCTGGATCGCCGCTGCCTGATGTCGATCTTGCGGCAGTACATCACGCCCCGCGTGCTGGACGACTCGTACCGCTTCACCCCCAGCGGGCTGTACTACGCCCCGTCCGCCGATCTGGGTCTTGAGGAGGTGCAGGAGTACCTACGAGGCCTGCCCGCCACGGAAGCACCCGAGGTCTTTGGCATGCACCCCAACGCGAACATCGCGTTCCAGCTGCAAGAAACGCGCCGCCTCCTCGACGCCGTGATCTCCATCCAGCCCCGCGTGAGCGCGTCCAGCTCGGGTAAGTCCTCTGACGACATCGTGGGAGAGCTCGTCGCATCCATTGAGGCGGAGCTTCCGAAACCGCTGGACCGGTCAGAGGCGCAGTACGGGCTGTTTGACCGGACGGCGAGTGGCCAGCTCAACAGCCTCAGCGTGGTGTTGGGGCAGGAGCTGGACCGGTTCAACCGCCTGGCGGGCGTGTTGGCGTCTAGCCTGAGGGAGCTCCAGAAGGCGATCAAGGGGTTGGTGGTGATGAGCGGGGAGCTGGAGGCCATGTACAACTCCATGCTCAACAACCAGGTAAGCATGAAGACTGTGACACACGAAATAATGGTAAATGCCTGCCTGCCCTGTAGAATGGGACGCTTGGCTGAGCTGACCGTGCATGATGGATGGCATATGCACATGCCACGCGTGTGTGACACGCTGCCATGTTGCAAGCTGCGGCGCAGACGCGCTGCCCCATGCACGCATACGCACCGCCTGCATGGAGTACCGGCACGCATTGGCAATTTGATATTTTCATTCCACACGGGCGCACACGTGCACATCTCGCTACAACGCACACCGTTCCTCCACCAGCGGAGCCTGCAATCGCTGCAACAACTCAAATCCTGCATGTCCTGTTTGGCCATCCCAAGGCGTAGCTTGCCTTGCTGCTCCTGGCATGCTGCTTACACGCTGCATGGCTTGCCGCCCCCCACCCTCCCGCCTGAACCCCCTCACAGGTACCTGAGATGTGGGCCCGCTACGCCTACCCCTCCCTGAAGCCGCTGGCCAGCTGGATCAAGGACTACCACGCCCGCATCGCCTTCATGCGCTCCTGGCTGAGCGACGGCGTGCCCAAGTGCTTCTGGCTGCCCGGCTTCTTCTTCCCCCAGGGCTTCATGACGGGGGTGCTGCAGAGCCACGCCCGCAAGTACTCCATCCCCATAGACACGCTCAACTTTGGATTCCAGGTGAGCGACGGCCGTGGCTGAACATAACAACTTGCCAGCACTGAGCAACTTGCCTGCGCTGGCTGGGATGACCCAATTCACCCAACCCTTGTCACGGAGGGTGTTCCTTAACTACGTTTGTATCTTAAGCAATGCCTCTCCCTTTTGTGGTCTGTACGGTGCCACACGCATGCAGCTCTGATACCATCATACTGCACACACGCACGCCTTCTCACACAATGCACCTGGTTGCGCTCTACCACATGTCAGCTTGCTTGCTTGTCAGAGTGCCACCTTCCCATTCTTTATACCACATGTGTATCGCCGCTCTCCCTATCTCATGCCGCCTTCCTAGCTCCATAACTCC
>BDDA01000208.1:60775-100491 GCA_001662385.1 Chlamydomonas asymmetrica | reverse complement strand
CAATCCCCCCCCCCCCCCTCCCCACCATCGCATTGGGCAAACGCCACACAGGTGACGCAGCACGACGATCCCTCACAAGTCCCCAACGAGGAGGTGCCCCAGGACGGCATCCTCGTGCACGGCCTGTGGATCGACGGCGCGCGCTGGAGCAGATCTGACCTCTGCTTGGAGGACTCAGAGCCCGGCGTCATGTACGCCCCGCTCCCCATCGTGGCCTTCTCACCGGTCAAGGACTACGAGCCCCCCCCGGAGCAGTACCAGTGCCCGCTGTACAAGACGAGCGTGAGGGCGGGCGTGCTGTCCACCACGGGCCAGAGCACGAACTTCATCCTGTGCGTGGACCTGCCCATCAAGGCGGGCAGCGTGCAGGACACGTGGATACTGCAGGGCGTGGCGCTGCTGTGCATGCTGGACGACTAGTCGGCTAGCGGCAGCCGCCAATTTGGCCAGGGTCACAGCTCTTGCGGCAGCAGAGCTGTGGACCCCTGTGTACTGCTCAAGTACTGAACCGCGCGCGGCGCGCGTTCAGGCGTTTCAGTCATTATCGCATGACTGCCGCTGACAGTATTCATGTCTCGCACTTCATGCCTCACCCTGCACGCCTTCATTCATACAGTATACGATGCAATTGCTCAGATTGGTGACCAACACCAACCTCAGATCGGGCCTACACTGAAACAGAATGTTACTGTGCCGCATGTTACTAGGCTGCATGACAGGACAGCCCTCGCCTGCTGGCATGTGAGACACAAGCAACAGATGCAACCCCCGCACTGTGCTCTTTTCCTATGACCCATTTTCCACTGCTGACTTCTCTTCACCCTTCTTGATGGTGCTGGGACTGTAATTGGTAATCGCAGCGTTACTTGCGGGTGCACTGTAGGGCAACCGCCCTCCAAAAGTGTGTTTCGATCGGGACGGTTAGGGTCCAGTCCGTTGCTGGTATGCCGTGCCCTGACACACTACAGCAGCGCTTGAACAACAACCCCCACTGAATCATGCGAACCAGCCGTACAAGGCTGTGCCCCAGTGGCTGTCTTGCACTTCTTAGCCCGTTGATACAGAGTATAGAGGCAGGCACAAGCCTCATCCCTCCCCTCCTCAGGGTCACTTGCACACATCAGCCACTGCAGGGTGCGTTCCACCCTCTTCACAATCCATCACTCCTGCATCTTCCGTGAACGCCTACTTCCACAATGAAGGCAGTAGGTACAGCATTATGTGTCCAGGTGCCTTGTGACAATCTACATGCTTTCGCGCACACAATGTGCACGTGAGCGTGGTGACGACCGCACCAAGCCATGCAACAGCACAGCTGGTCATCAGAAGTCGTAGTGCGCATGACGCGCAGGCACAGCCTGCCCGCCGACTGCACCCAGCTAGCCGCGTGGTGAAGGAGGACTGCGCAGTGCAGGATTGCCGGGGATTGCCGGGCCGCGACGGTACCACACTACAGTTTGCTCAGTGCACAGTGTACATGATGCAGTTCTCTGGCAGGGAGACTTTCATAATGTGTGATATCTTTTAGGCTGCTAAGCATGCAACATCTGCACAGGAAGGATTGGAACGTTGCAGCGACAGATGTGGAGATGCGGAAACTGGCGGCGGTCTGGCAGACCTCGTCGGCCCCCTTACACTGTTGCTCCTGAGAATCTTGACTGGCCAGCTGAACGTGTGCCGTGAGCTCAGCGGTGGGCCTAAGCTGTGACTTCTGACAACGCAAGCATGGGTTTCAAGTGATGGCTGCATGGACTGAGCGTGCTTGCCCAGGATCATCGCGAATTACAACGAGAGGGCAGAGAACTGACTACACGGGAATCAGGCAGAGTAAGAGCTGGTGCGGAAGGAAGGAGCGTGGAGCAGAGGCATGCCAACCAAGAGTGCCGTTCATTTGCTTTCGCGCTCGCATTGTTGCCAGCCGTGCTTGTCAGCAACCATTCCTGACATTGAAACGCGCACGCGCTGCAGCAGCCCGCGCAAACGCCAGGCGATGCTGGGCGTCACGCCATCGCATGGAGCAACGACTCCAATCAGGCGGCATGGACGCCACCTGCCTCAATCAACATCCATTGGGTCAACGTGAAATCACACAGAACCACAACAATGCACTCACGCGTACACAAACAGACAAGCGATGGTCAACACGCGCACACACACACACGCACACAGACAGACACAAACACACTGGCACGCAACACGCACACATGCTGGTGCACACCTTGCAACCTCGCCAACATCAGAAAGCGTCAGGTCAAGGGCGAGTGCAGGTTCCGTATCAGCATCATTAGTAGCAACATCATACCGTCATCATCATCATCATCGACCCCCTTATGTGCTATACGACCTGCGTATAATGAGGGGCACCTGGTCCTAGCACAGCTGCCTCAGCAGTGCTGGTAGGTAGGGAACCGTTTTTTGAGCAGTGAGAGTGCGTGTGTAGAGACACACTGCGCTCGGAAAGTACGAGGTGACCACCACAGGCCAGGCAGACAGGCAGCTCAGTTCACGCGTATCCACATACCAAACGTGAAGCACCTATACGCAGGGAGGGAGAGCCTTGGGGTCGCCCACGACGAGGGCGAATAGCAAATTTGCATTCTGAAAAAACATGCAATGCGCTGCTGCATGGCCTCCCCAATCAGCTCCATGCCGCGCGCACCGCATGGGGGAAGGGCTGCAGCGCCACGGCACGGTCAGGCGTGCGTTTCTGGTGGTGCACTGCGTGTTGCGTTGCGTTGCAAGGCAGGCGGGGGCATATATGGCAATGGGACAGAGGGCGGCAAACAACATGGCCGGCACCCACGTGGCATATAGCACAACCCGCCAGGCCACCGCATCCAGACAACAGCATCACAGGCACCACAGCATTGAGCTCCGGATGCTCCAATGTAGGGCCATATCATCGTTATCGCCGTCACACATCCCGGCCAGCACGGGCGAATATGCAATGCCCGGGATGATGCAGGGCACATGGCCTCATGACGTGGTCAGGAGGCTGAGGGCCTCAGGCACATGGTAGTCAAGGCAACAGTGATGCCTCTCGGGGCAAGAGGGCGGCAGCGTCAATCCTGCATGGCAGCAGTGATTATGCACATGCATGCGGCCGGGGGCGGCATGCATCAACGATCGAGGCCCAGCACCGCCATGCACCGGCACATCCAGGTACGTGGAACGTGCCTGCAGCCGCAATCTGGCTGCGCAGCAAATGTTATCGCACAGGTGGTAAGTTAGGGTGCTTGCATATGGCGCCAACCCACATGACTACTACCAACCCCGCCGCAGCCACTACAACCGCCGCCCCCACGAGCCGGCGCCAGTCCTCCCAAACAAAACGAACCTTCACCAAAGCTGACGCCTTGTTGACTGTGTGCAGCAACAAGCAGCACAGCCAAGCAGCAAAGCCAGGTGGGAGGGGTGTGTGTGTGCACGGTTGAAGCATCGCTTTGGCACGTGCATGGAGCAGCCAGCGACAAAGAATGACACATCGTCAAGCGAGACGGGGCGGCCTCTGAATGATGCGCAAGTGCTTGAGGCCTTAGAGGCATGCGTAGCATGGGGGGGGATGGTGTCCCGAGCGAGAATGTGAGGCTCCTGCGTGCCACATGCGCATGCAATCCGACGCATAGGGGAGAGTGTAGTAGCCGCAACCGAGGACAGGAAACAGCCTCGGGTTAGGGGCCCGCTGGTCCAAACAAGCAGGCAGCGATCGAAAAAGTATTGGGAATATCGAAGGGCAGAGCACGAGCTGTGCGTATGAGCGGAGCGGAAATTTGCATGCACATGCACAAGCAACAGCGGGATGTTGCAACCATGCAGCAAAAGAGACATAGCTATACAGTGAGCTCAGAAGCATCACGCGAGCACTGCAGATTTGAACAGCTTCGAGGCCGAACCTAGTCGCAAAAGTGTGTGCGCGTGTGCTGTGGGCGAGTATATGTGTGTACTGCGCACGATGCCGTAGTACAGAGCAACATGTGGACGTCGTTGCGCTCGCGCGATGCCTGCACCTGGCCCGGCACACGCCTGTCGCCCGCCAAAACGCAAGCGAGCAGCAGCGCGTGCCGGCAAACAAGGCAGGGCAACACACCCTGAACATCGCTCTGCGACGGCACACTCACGCGGCATGCGAGTGTGCATGCGTGGCAGCTGCGACATCATGCCTGCCATGTACACACAAATACGCCCGAACGAACAAAGCGATTGCCACCGGCAATCAGCCAAACCAGCAGGATGCTTATTTGGCAGCACACACGGTATGCAAAGGCCTCCTCAAACCACCCTTTTCCACAGGGTTCAACAGTCATACTGACTTTCCCGAAGGAAAGCAGCAATGCAGGAGATCAGCAGTCACACCTGGTTTCGGAGCGGAACACGGCAATGCGCTTGCCTTGCCTTGTGAGATTGTTGGCAGGCAACGGAGGGTCCAGGCAGGGACAGTGCGTGTGTGTCAGATGTGCGTCAATAGTCGCACGCGTGCGGGAGCGCTCACACCCCACCCCACACAAAAACAAATCTTGCACAGCGTGTATAGCGCCCATATCCAGAACCCAAAACCCATATGTAGGCCCGAGACCCGGAGAAATAACCCGCGATAAATGATCGACCATGGGTCAAAAATGAAGAGCATGTCTGACTCCTTGTACAGAAAATCCCATGTGTTGATTCCCGCCAAATCGGGCCCCTCGATTATTCAATTCTTTCAGGCTTTCCTGTTTCATGCTGCAGTGTTTCCGTGATGCACCCGAACCAAAACACAACGAGCCCAACACAGAAACAACAACCACAACACATGGTGACCCTTAGCGATTCCATCAAACGCGCTGCAAAGACTTTGTGCAATTTTCACAGCCAAGCACACAGCTCCTACGCGACCTCAGCCTCACGCGATTGTTCGAGGTGGGTGAACGGGTGGAGTGCAGAGGGTTGGGTTGGTCAGAAAGGCACCCCGCGGCTGCGTGCCTCCTATGCAATGTCTCAGGTGGGGCAGCAAATGAGTGCGGCAGGGGAAGGCTTGCAGAGAGCCCGCCCATGCCCGCACACATCCGCAACTCGCAACACAACAGCAGGCAGCAGCAGCTTGGTGGGACGGCGCGTGGCGTACAAGCTTCATACCACAACGGCGCAACAGCTGCACCCATAAAACTTAGGCACGAGCGCCCGGGGACCGCTTGAGGCAGCGCCCGGAAGGTGTCAACATCCTCATACACACCTCCCGCGAAATGACGCAGGTGCGTTCAGGTCGTACTACGGAGCTGCCACGCTGCCTTCAGCACGTCTCACGGCTGAGCCTTGCTAGCCTTGCGTATACCGCGGGTGCGTGATGCTGCTGCGGCCACTGCCTGCGCACAGGCGGGCGCAGCAATTGCGGGCGCAGCCATTGCGGAGGACGAGCCCTAGCCGTGGCAGCCGCTTAGATGCCGCTGGTATCGTAGCGCCCGCGGTGCGGGTGGCTGCCGAGTGTGTCGAGCTGCAGCGTGTGCTGCCCACCCTGGACCTGAGTGAGCGGCTGATCCAGGCCCTCGAGCTGCTGCAGCTGGTACGTGGCGGATTCTACGCCCTGGCCCGGGAGCTGGATGGCGGTGAGAGTGTAGGTGCCCGGCGGCATACCTGCACACAGGCAAACAACGCGGTAAGTACTGCTAGCAGTAGTTATGTGCAGTAACGCGCAGGCCGCGAAACCGCACACGCAAAGACCGACCATACGACAAGCAAGTGCATACGCGCCGTAGTCTTCAAAGAGGTTGACGAAAGGCAGTAAAACGAAAGGCATGCGTATTAAAGTGCGTCCTGCCAAAACACACACCTGCGAGCTGGCCCTGCTGCGTGATGTACGTCGTGCCCTGGGCCTGCTGCTGCCCTGCGGAGGGGATCGTGATGACCTGAGGGTTCCACGCAGCCTGCTCGTACTGGATGCCCTGCAAGAAGAGAAGTTGAATCGACCAGGGCACAAGTCCTTGTCAATTTCGCTCAAGATCTTGCGTTACACATCAACTTCAGGCCAAGCAGCACGGTCAGTACCTGAAACAATTGATGCACTGCTAACCTAGACCTTTGCCCCCCAGGCCAGCCCCCGAGTGCGTCATGTCACCAATGCTACAGGCTCAGCGGCCCCGCCACATACGCGCATGTGTGCCTGCTAATACGATCGCCCGCTGACACCAGCGCCCACCACGTTTGTCAACAGTGTGTGTTGTGGATGAATGTTGTGCACATTTTGTCCCCACACAGCACACAGAGTGCTTCAATCTCACCTGAGGCTGTTGCAGAATGTACTGCGTTTGCTGCGGCACCTGCTGCAGCAACACAGTCTGACCGCTGGACGCCACCGACATCAGGTGCTGCTGGTTCGCTTGCTGCACCGACTGCACCTGCTGCTGCAGCTGAGAGTGGCCGATCGTCACAACCTGCTGCTGTTGCTGCTGCTGCTGCTGCATGACGCCCTGCTGCGCGTGCTGCTGCTGCTGCTGCATGCCGTGCTGCTGCTGCATGCCGCCCTGCTGGAGCTGAAGGTGCCGCGCCAGCTGCATGCCGCCCGGCGGCTGCCTCCCAGGCGCGCCAAAGCTGCCTCGCCCGCCCTGGTATGCTCCCCTGCGCCCTGTCACGCCACCGCCACGTACGCCAGCTGTCCCACCTCCATAGAACCGTCCGGCACCTGGACCTCCAGCGACCTCCAGCTGGTATGTTCCGGGAGGAAGCACTTGCCCGTTGGGCCCAATGACCTGCAGGTCCTGCGGAGACACTGTGAAGCCTGCGAGAACAGCAGTGGCAACCAGAGCACGTGTTTGCATGACAAGCAGCGTCACAGGTGTCTGTCAGCATCGAGCCGTAGCGAGTACAAGATGACGCCACAACACTCCCCTTTGCAAATGCACTCCCTTGGCTGTTCGACATTGTCATCGGCAACATACCTCGAAACATGTCTGTGACCTCCTGCACCGCACCCCCACGATAGGGGCGTGAGTATCCTGCAGGCGCGCGTGGGTATGCTGGGGCAGCGTAGACTGGAGGTGGCCCGGGCAGCGGCAGGTGCAGCCCTTGCTGCTGCAGCCACCGCTTCCGGCTAGAGTACCCGAGGATGGCCCTATTTTGCTGGATGGCAGCGATCATGTCTGCCTGCCAAACACAACCACAGCAAAAGCCCAAGCCACCGTCTCAAGCACGATTACAGCAGGGCGTTATGATACCACAGAATGAAAACAACAAGGAGGCAGGTTTAACAACATACGGTCGAGCAGCAGCCGGCATTTCAAGCGGTACCTTGCTGGACTGGAACAGCTCAATGTAGCGAGCACCCAAGAAGCTTTTGTGCTTCTTCATCGCTTCTTTCTGAGCGTCCTCATCCTGAAACTCCACAAAGGCCTCGCCAGTTGGGCGTCCGTCAGGAGCGTAGGTAAAGATAACACCCTCCACGCCACGGACGATCGGCAGGCTTTCAAAGAAGGTCAACACGTCCGTGGCAGCCGCATTGTAGGGCAAGCCCCTCAAGCGTATTACGAAGCCTCGAAGCCTATCCACATTTGCAGACTTGGCGCTGGCAAGCTCCTCTGCACTGGCTTCGAAGAGCTGCACCAGCAAGGTCAGGGGCGAGCACGCATGCCAACTCATCCAAGCAAAACGGCTTCGTGCACACAGAGGAGCACAGCCATGCTGTGCGCAGCCAGCCACATCCATGGCCCTGTTGTCTTGTCCGTCCCTTGATACTGGCAAGCGTGCAGGGCAGGCCAGACCTTCAACAGGGGTGCATTCCAGAACCGCCAACAGATCGTACGCAAAACGCACACATATCCCAAAGTGCCACTGGCACTGGTCATATGCAGACCAAAGCAAAAAGGGTAGTGCCACAAGGTCTGCAGCACTACTAATACTGGGCCCTCAGGGCCACTAGTTGCCACTGCCAAACCCGACTGCGATCCCAGTAGGAGTGCTACCACCAAGGCAGCTACAATCCCCTTGCGGCTACCAGCAGACGACCTGGCTTGCATCCATTGAAGCCCAGCAGGACTTCAATGCCGTGACGGGATCATGTGCACACGCGCTGCTCCAAACGCTGCTGGGTTGCCGATGCACCTGGATCCAGCTCAATGCGTAGAATGAACGGAGTTGGGACTCCAGGGGCTTCGTCAAGTGATGATCATACGCTTACGCCTTACAAGGTGACCACCTGGGCACTTAAGGCAGAAGATCCAAATGCCCCGCACACAAAGACGCAGCAACTGCCCAACTAGGAGTCCCATGCAACCCCCCAGGTACATGCAAAGCTATTGAGGGTTTGCCCCCGGGCCTGGGATCTTAGCACAAGCAAACCCGCGCGGCCACAGCGTGTACTACAACCCCGCGCTTTATGCCTGTGGAGCCGAGTGCTCGAACACTACAATCAACAGTGCCATGACCCAAAGGCCAGGAAAAGTTTGGCAGTTTGGCAACCCGCCGCAGTGCAAGCGAGTGCCCGCACACCATACATACATGCCTGAGCGTATTGCAACAGCCCGCACGAGGAAGGGCAGCCTTGAGAAGGGCGGGCCTGAGAGAGGACACAACGTGGGTAAAGCTAAAACGCCCTTGTGCTTGCATAAATACCAGGTTCAGTTGACAGATTTGTCGCCCTCCACTCCAACAGACGATACCCGCTTGTGTGTCCAACAGACGACAAGCAAGCAAGAGGACGAGTATGCACTGCTGGAAAAGAAGTAGACGTAAGCCCTCTGCCCTGGGGTGAACTCGGCTACAGCAACTTCTGGTGTGTGCAGCCTGTGATGCAAGGATGCCTGACACACAGTCGCCTCCAGCCTAGTGGAACACCACGATAAAAAAACGGAACAGGCAAAGAGCTCCGGCAAGATGCCCCGCTGGAAGCACGCGTACGGCGTCGCTCCCAGGACGGGGCGAGTAGGGGCCATCCCTAGCCTACACCAACAGGCTTTCTTCCCAGAGCCAAGACCGCTTCCCATACACACCCGACACAAAGCACAATGGTCCGACAACTGCACATCAAAATAGCCCCAACCCCACCCACCTCAATGTATCGGCTTCCAATATTCTTCCGGTGTAACGCCGCAATGGCTTGGCCAGCAGCCTCCGCGCTGGCTAGGCATACGTACGCTTCTCCACTGGGTTTGCCTGCCCGAAAAAGTTCCACCACATCTCTCCAAAGGCTGCAGATTGAGGGGCAAGCTAGCAAGCTTCAACTGCATGAAGGGGCACTCACCGTTGCGTTTGAGCAGCAGCACCGGCTCCTCTAGTGGGAACGCGCTGAAGAAGGCCGTGACATCGTCGTCGGTGGCTGTGAACGGCAGACCTCTCAGGCGCAAAACGTTAGACTTTGGTAGGGCTGGAACTTCTGATGGCCCAGGCAGCTGGCTATCAGCCAGCTGCTCTTCAGAGGCCATTCCTACTGCTTCACCAGTGAATGCAGTCTTGCACAAGTGGTTAACAAAGGTTCGCCCCGTCTGCCTCCTCCGCCTCCGTGCGACAACAACGCTGCCTATAAGACGCCCGGGCACGGGTCGCTGTATTGAGAGGTTATCTTCAAGGAAGCTCGCTGTCTACGACTGCACGGCACGATCCAGGCTAACACTTTCTGCAAAATTTGACATCCTCCGCTGTTGCACGAACAATTGCCTCGTGAAAAGGTGAACTACCCCGTCATGTGAGAACGTCGTGGCACATGAGGGTGGCTGCCTATCCCAAGACAGTAAGACAAGGCGCTTCACAGGACGGTTCACTTGCTCTTACGTTCCTCTCGGTACACGCGCTGAAATACCAGCGACAGTGCAAGCCAGCACTCAAGCACAGAAAGCTATGGCTGTGTAATTTCCACAGGCTCAGGACAGTGGCAAGAAAGTTCAGGAGCCAGAGGAATGGACACCAAGCGACCACGGATAGGCGAAGTAAGTAACCCTGCAGCAAGGCACGACAGGCCAGATGTCCAAAGCAGACGATGCTAGGAGTGACAGGCAGGCCTGTAGCTGCGCTGCTCACTTCCTGCCTGGCGCAGCTGACTTCGTGAAGGTCGACAGCAGTCCACTGGCACTTGAGAGTGCGGACGTCGGCAGGAAGTCCGTAAACGAGCTCTCCAGCTTCTGCTGTGCCATTGCCGTCATCTCTGCGGCCTTGTCACCAAGCAAGCTACCCAGGGTACCAAACGCGGACGGCCCTGCTGCCGCTTGCAGGCGCGCCATGAACGCGCCCGTGCCGCTCCCGCCACTTGACGCGTCGGCACTGGCTGTTTGCAAGCCTCCTGCCGTCCGGGTGCTGCCCAGGTCAGCGAAAGAATAGCTGCCAGCCAAGTCATTGGAAGAGACTGGCCCTGCATGCAAAGCACACACAATTCACTCGTCAAAGGCGAGCGTGAACTCCACGCACGACCTCGTCCAGCCCATGCTCGAGGTACCGCCAGGAAAGAATCAACATGTGAACATGGCTTGAACTGTCTGTCTGAAGGGGATGACCCGGTATGCAAACGGTCATACAAGACCCTGTCATTTTGTCTTGACTATTATGATGGTCGAGACAAGATGACCATAGCCTCAGGGATTGCAGAGACAAATGTCACTGCACAACAGCACTGAGAGGGCGGCAAGCAGAGATGCCTACCTGAGTCCGCATGCGCAAGCGCAAGGGAGGGCAGGCTGAGACGAGAGCGGGACGCAGCAGCGCTGAGCATGCCCGGCGTCCCAACCAATGGCGCCGATATCGGCAAGTACTGGAAGCGCGACACGACCGGCAGCACGTTGAGCGCGTTGGCGTCCTGCAGCGAGCCCAGCGCCTTGCCCGGCACGTCCGCGTGCACGCGCTGCAGCTGCACCAGCAGCCCAAACAGCGTCGCGCTGCGCGCGTAGTACTTTTGCGCGTTCGCCCACAGGTTTGACTCGTACGTGGCCCAGTCTATCGGGTCCAGCCGGTCCTGCAGCTGCTGCTCCAGGGCGCCCACCTCCCGCCTGCGCTGACTCAGCGCCGCCATCACAGACGGGTCCTGTAGCTTCGAGAGCGTGCCGGCGCTGGCGCCGGCCGCTGCCGCTCCCGCGGCGGCGGTGGCGGCGGCGCCGGACGGCGCGTCGCCCTGCGGCCGCCCGCCCGCCAGCACGTCTCGCAGCAGTCGCACGTCGAAGAGCAGCTGCAGCACGCCGCGCTCGCTGAGGCGCGCGTCGAGCGGCGCGCCGGGTGCCAGCAGCGCGCGGTAGCGCTTGAAGGCCGCGCCCGCCAGCTCCCACTCCAACACCTGCAGCGCCTCAGCGGCTGCACAGTGCACACACAAATTGTTGATTACGCCATACATATCCCCAGCCAGAAGCGCAGGGCCTTGTTGTGGGTGTAAGGATGGCGAAGCTGACAAAACAAGCAGGCTGAACCTACGAAGAGCTGTATTACGGTACCGTATGCACACAAGCAAGGCCTGCATGCAGGCACTTGGGGTCAGGCCTATACATATGCCATCATGAAGCTCTTACAATCAGAAATTGCGAAAGCACACATCAGCATGGTTGAACAGAATGCAGACGTCGATGAGGACTGCAGGAAGGGGTGCAGGGGCAGGCGCAATGTGCAGCGGACAGGACCCGCAACAAGGCACGTGCTTGCTGGTGAACAAGGCATGCAGGAGCGTTATAGCGATGTGCGACGCTGGTGCTGCATGCATGGCCCTTCCGTTAACATTACAATTCACAGTCACACCTAGTACTTTACGCATCACCATGCAGTGCTCACCTATGCGGTGGTCCCCGGCGCGCCGCACCTCCTGGCAGCCGGCCATGAGGAACTGCAGCACCGCGCACGAGGGCGTGGCGGGCAGGTGGAAGCGCATGTCTGCCGCCACCTCAGCAAGAGGGTCGGAGGCATCCGGGCCGGCCGTGGCAATCACCGTCTCCTGCACATCTCCCAGCACGCATGCGTCCACACCGGGCCATTGGCACAGCCATTCGTTTTAAGGGTATCCTGTGAGCTCATGCTTGCTTCACGACCCAGACGCGCAGAGCCGTGGTAAGGTAGCAATGCACTGGGAGCAGGGGTTGCAAGTTTGGTTCCGAGCAGAACCTTGCTAGCCCTGCCTGTGAGTGCCGGCGCCTTCGCTGCGTGAAAAAGCTGGACTGCGCGCCGCTGCATGGTTACAAGCTGCAAAACGCAACCACCACAGCAGCGCACTTTTATCATCTTCACACAGCTTATGTGAGCCCAGGCATTGTCACTTGCACCGCTTGCCCCGCACGCACCTGCCACGACAGCGGTAGCCCCGTGGTGGACAGCAGCCCGTCCGCCAGCACCAGCGCCTGCAGGTCGGACGCCAGCGCGCCCGCCGCCCACTGCGCCCACGCGCGGTACGCACCCACGCTCACGCCGCGCAGCTTGTCCACTACGCCCGCCAGCCGCGTGTTGTTGTTCAGCGCCGCCGCCGCGCGGGAGGCCACGCTCGCGGCACGCGGGGCTGCGCCGGCCCGCGCCTGCGTGCCAGCCTGCACCAGCGCTGCCCGCCAGCTGTCAGGCGGGCCCAGCACCACCGCGAGGTAGCGCGTGTCGGCGCCCAGCGCGGACGCCAGGCGGCCCACCAGCAGCACCTGCTCCGAAACCGCCGCGCCTGCGGTTCCGGAGCACTCGGCCGGCTGTGGCAGCGCCGCCAGCTTCGCCTGCAGCATCGCTGCGACGTTCGAGGCCAGGTCCGCGCACTGCTGCTGCACAAACGGCTCGAGGTCTGAGGCACGAGTGCCCGCCATGTCACGCTTCACCGACATGGTTGCGAGCAATGCACGCTGGCTGCCGCCGGGCCCGCTGGCGGACGCCAGATCGTGCCCAACAGATGCATGCGGGCTGAGGCCAGAGAGCCGCATGCCTGATGCGGACGAGACGGTGGTCTCCGCACCTCCCACCAGCTTATGCGTGGCCTGCAGGATGCCAAGCAGCTGCGCGTCAAAGCGCTGCAGGATGGCCTCCACCTGGTTGCGGTACGAGCGGTCCGCGCGCCCCGCACCTACACCCTCGCGGCCCTGCGCGTGCACCGCCGCCGCCGCCGCTGCCCCGCCCTTGCCGCCCCGGGTCAACTTTTCCGACCAGCTTCGCGGCAACGCGTTGGGGCCGCTACTGCTGCCGATGACGCCCGACGCCGCATGGGACAGGTCGGAGGCTGAGCTGGCGGATGAGGTGGCGCCGGGGGCGAGGCCCTGTGGCCAGTGCTGCGCCGTGATGGTGCCTGCGGGCTCTGGGGGCGCCGCGGCTGCGGCCGCGAGCGCTGCGTTGAGGGGCTCCTCCACCGCCACCGCCACCGCTGCAAACGCCGCCTCAAGAAGCTCCTGCTCATGCCATGGCGAGCATGCGCAATGGTCAGCAGTCAGAAAAAAACTGGTGGCCAAGATCGCATGTTGCATATCACTGTAGAGAACGACAGTTATTACCCAAGCAGCCTACACAATCTATGAAACATGCCATATGAATATATGATGCCACACCAAGATGCCAGATTCAACATGCACCCAGGCAGCTCATGCATGCACTCTGCATTCCCTGCATATCTGCCATGCTGGGCAAACCACCTCTGCGTAGCGATTTGAGTGCTGGTCAGCCAATCAGGCGTTTCTTGCCGCATACGTGCGTCCGTTGGCGAGGATTGAAGCTACCTGACAACCTTCTACTGGGGCGCCACAAATCGGCAGGGGATTTACTGATGAGGCACGCAACATGGCACGCACAGCACATGCCCGCTCTCACCTTGGCGCGAACCACAAAGGGCCCGTGGAACACCTCCTGCCACAAGTTGAGCGGGCGCCCCAGCACCCACTCACACGCCGCCTCCCACGACTCAAGGTGCGCGTCCAGCACGCCCCCGCCCATACCGCCGCCGCCCAGGCCCCCCGCGCCAATGATTCCGGTCACAGAGGAGAAACCGCCGGACGCGGGGCCGCTGCCGCTGCGGCCCGCGCGCTTGGCGGCGGCGCCCGCACCGTTGGCGGCGGCGGAGCCGGAACGCGGCTGCAGGCCGGCGCCGCCCGTCGCGGCCGCCACGGAGGGGTGCTGCCAGGTGGCGATGGCAGAGCGGGCTGCGGCCTCCACGCCTACCAGGTCATCGGCGCTGTTGCAGCACGCCAGTAGCGCCTGCGCGTATAGGTTCAGGTTTATAGATTCAATTGTGTTTGGAATGTGGAGCACGGTCGATCCCCGCAAAACCCACCCAGCATCCACACCCAGAACCATGCGCCCTGCATTCATCCTCACTTCCCTTCCACATGGTGTATGCAGTGGCTTCAGACAGACGTTCGTGCATCGCGCGTTCCGATACAGGGTGATGTACCATGTAGCGCGCCTCCCAGTACACTGACTGACTGCATGCGTCATAATGTCATGAGACGTCCCCCAATGTCCCCCTGACGTGGCCCCCCGCGCCACGCCCACGCCCGTGCCTACCTTGCAGCGAGCGCCAAAGTCCTCGCAGACCTCCCGCAGCCACAGCATGCACGACTTCTCCACCTGGCCTGACGACAGCGCCACCAGCGACTCAACGATGGACCTGCGTGCACGCACAGGCAGAGGGGATAGGACATTGTAAATGCGTTGATATTGGTTGACTTGGCATCCGGTCGCCTCGCTGGCCCCTAGGGGATGGGTGTAGCATGGCAGGGTGAACTGTGCAGTGTGGGTGATGCACTGATGCATGCTCGCTCGCACAAGCAGGCAAGCACAAATGCTGAAATGCAGCGTGAGGATAGCTCGTGTGTCTGTGTGTACCAGTAATTGAGGGGAGGCGCTCCGGAGGCATGGAACACAGTTCAACTTGGACAGCCTGTTGCCCGTTGCCTGCTGAGTATGTGCGGGTGTGTGAGAGCGCACAAGCGAAGCAGACGCTCAGGGCGCTTGGCAAACAATTGAAACCGGGTAGCCTGCTGCCAGGTTGCTATCTCTAATTATTGGCACGTTTTATGTGTGCGCCTCCTTGGCCCTCCCTTGTCGGCGTGCGTGTGCACGCATGCACGAGATCGGGAGCCACCGTGGGGCACCGGTGTTGTGTTTTTGGGTGGTGGTGCGCGGACAGTGCGTTTGCCTTGACGTTGACATCACACCCTCAAACATTGACGCCACAATCATTGCGCAGGTGCTCCAGCGTCGCTCACTTGTTTGCTTTGCGCCAGGCCTCCACCTCCGGCGAGGCCGCCATGGCGCCCGCTGCACCAGCAGCGCCGCCGGCGCCCACGGGCGTGTGCGCAGACCTGCCGCCGAAAAGCAGCTCCGAGGCATCCACCTCGTCCTCTCGCGCCGTGGCCTGCAGGCGGCACGCCGCGTCCGGCGCCTTGCTGCCGCTGCTGCCGCTGGTGTTGCTGGCAAGGAACAGCTCGCCGATCTGCGGTGTAGTGCCGATGGCGGTAATCAGGCACCGTGCCATGATACCGGTACTGTCCCAACTCATACCCATACCGGTACAGGGGACGCGCTATCATATCGTAACATCGGTCAAACAGCGCCACACCCACAAACCACACTTATCATCTGTGGTATCTGCACAAGCAGCCACCTGCCCAGGGGTACTTCGCCCAACGGGTGGCGTACAAGTGTACAACTGATACAATCACATGTAGTACATCATGGCTGCGGAAGGGCCCAGCGTGCGCAGGCGCACCTGTGACACGGTCAGCTGTATGGCCTGCGACAGCTCGCACAGCGCCAGCGCCACTTCGTCGGGCTGCGTGGCAGCAACAGACGCCGACAGGTGGTGCTGCAGCCACGCGCGGCGGCCGGCCAGGAAGACCTGCATGTGTGCACACCACCAATGACACAAAGGTGAGAGGGTCGTCCAGGGTGCCAAAATATGGGCCGTGCGATTTGGGTCAGCACGCCAATGCATACAGGACGGCTGCTGACCATCAAGTGCATCACTTGATAGTTGATACGCGTGGCGTATGCAGATACGGCGTACAGGCCGCATGCATGTGCGGGGTCAGGGCTGTTTGTACAGGCATTGAGGTGCTGCCCGCTTGGGGAGCCAGTGGAGACCGAGTTATACACGACTTATGCTGGACGATGGTTGACGACGCCGTGTCACATAGCCCTGCTCCCGCCCTGCCCCCACCCTCTGACCGCACGCACCTGCAGTGCGCCTGCGGAGTCCAGGCCTTGCAGCGCTGCCACCGCGACCACGGCGTCTGCTGCCTGCGCTGTGCTCAGGACCTTTTCACGTGAGAGGTTTGCCTGCACCGCGTCGGTAATCTGCTTCCTGCAGTACCACATAGGACCAGGACACAGGTGAGACAGGC
The DNA here is from genome assembly GCA_001662385.1 of Chlamydomonas asymmetrica. Lineage (NCBI taxonomy): Eukaryota > Viridiplantae > Chlorophyta > Chlorophyceae > Chlamydomonadales > Chlamydomonadaceae > Chlamydomonas > Chlamydomonas asymmetrica. The sequence goes on along the minus strand of BDDA01000208.1, from coordinate 84,265 downwards.
AGTGCAGTGCCCAGCAAAATGTGCAGAGCGCAGGGACAGACATTCAGACCTACTTGAATTTCGTCACGGTAGGCCAGTGGTGTCGCAAGAGGGGGAACTTGGCCAGCATGGACGCAGGGAAATTCGTGTGCAGCTGCGTGTACACTTGTTCGGCACGCAGGTAGCGGCGAGCGGCCTCCAGGTACTGCTGGCTGTCCAAGCAGCCCCATATCAGCTCTGGTGTATCCACCAAGTACTTGATTCGGCTGCCCACAGCTGCGGAGGAGACATCACCACCGTGACACACAACATTCGTTTGCATCATACGATGTACCAACAAGCGGGTGCAAAGGTGCTGGTGAGATGAGGTCGTCTCAAAATACAGCTTGTGGCTTACCATAGAGCTCCTCGTGCTTTGTGAGCGAGTCACGCTTTTCGTTCAGCAGGGTGTCAGCAGTGGCAAAGCTGTGCGCAAGTGAAGAAAACGCATCCTGCGCAGAACAGCAAAAACAAAAGGCAGTGGGCCAAGAACACTAAGCCTCAGGAGCATAACTTGGGCTATGCTTGCAAGGTTTTTGCACTCGGGCACGATCGAACGCTTGCTGCTGCTCAGCCCGCACCTGCACGCCCTTGATGTTGGCCAGTATTGACTCGCTGTTGCGAGCAACAGACACTATCTTGTCAGCATTCTCAATCAAGTCCCTGCACATAGCAAGGGCAAGCACAGAAGGCGTGTTACAGACACCAGCAGAACCAGGAACAACGCTCAACTGTCCCCAAGTAACAAGCCCCAACTTGACAGCACCACATAAGCTCAAGTCCAGCACACCCATCAAGAACTTACTTATATGAGTCACCAACAAGCTGCCGTAGCTGCAGCTTCTTCTGCTCAATATCCTTGCGTGTCCGTGCTTCAATCTGCTCTCCGGCCAGCACATAGGCATGCACGTCAAAGACAGGTTGGAGTGGCAGCCAGTAACCCTTGGGTTTGTACAGACAATATAACTGGAAACACAAGGAAAGTCACAACATGTGCAAAAAGCATTCGCAACACCCATCACCTCACGGATCTCCGCTACGGTCTTAGTCTCAAAGAGCGCCTCTGCATTCCTTTTAGCCTCTGTCGAGCCTGGGGCCTTCCCAAGGCCAGGGGGTCGGCCGCCTGTGCTGCTCACCATCTGCTCGTCCCCAGCAATACGGTCAAGCGATTCGCCCCATCTGCACGAGCGACAAGCTGCTGGGCGAGTGACAATCCCTACGGATGTTTGCACAGGTTGCACGACTGCGTTGTGATATATCCTCCGCAGGGGTCCGGGATAGCAGGACTTTGTTGCAAGTTGGCATTCGTATAATGATGTGGCATGGCCTGCGCTCATCTAATCCTGCCATCACGCAAGGTGGAAAAGAAGGCACAGCTTGTGCACCTTATACACAAAGCTCTGCTTCTACCTGACCTGTGGCGGCCTGGCATGCTGCCTGCCACGACGCACACAGCGACACTGCCTTGATAGCTCCCTACAAAATGAACAGCTGTTTCAAGAGCTGCATACGAAACTGTAAGAAGGTTGCCAACACAGCTTGCCCACGAGTTGCGAAGTTGCTAGCTCGCGGCTTTGTCTTACCGGAGCCACGTGTGTCGAGCGCGGGCGAGCGCAAGGCGTCAGCGCCTGGACCCAGAGTTTCCAGCTTGCAGGACATCCCACGAACCAGCACCGCGTTTGCCAAATATGAACCTCCCGTGGACGAAAGCTTCGTTGTGCCTCCCTTTGAGGAATGGCACCTGAACGAAACCCTGATGGCAGGGTGCGTAGGCTGCGGCCTCTGTGCGTGCTCACGGCAATTTGAAGCATAGGATGTCTGCAGTCAGCACAGCAAAAGCAATGCCACCCACTTGATGCTGCGTTGTGTGCTTATCATGTCCCAGGTGCGAGCCTGGCAAGCACCTCCGTGTTGCAGTGCTGCTGTCTGGTGGCGTTGACAGCAGCCTGAGTTTGCGGCTGCTTAAAGCAGCTGGCCATGACTGCAAGGCCTTCTACTTGCAAATATGGTTCCAAGAGGACTTTCGCAACTTCTGGGACAGCTGTCCCTGGGAGGAAGACCTGGAGTACGCCCGAAAGGTACGACAATCGTCGTGAGAGGTCACTGTGGTACCTCTACATCGGCTTAATTGCCTGCAAAAGCTGTTGCGCACCAAACGCCACGCGATGCAGATACATGCTTATGTCAGTCTCACATCGTAACTGTACTCGCCTCTGCATGCATGTGGCAGCGTGCGGGCATGCACATGGTAGAACAGCACTTCCGTGCATGTCATTTGCTCCTCGACTGCCAACCAATGGCTGCCAGTCGGTGTGTGCCGTACTGGGCAGGTGTGTGAAAGCCTTGGTGTGGAATTGGAGGTCGTCCCCATGACGGAAGATTACTGGAACCGCGTCGTGTCGCACTCGGTGAACGAAATCCGTGAGGGCCGCACTCCCAACCCTGACATGCTGTGCAACTCTCGCGTCAAATTCGGCGCATTCTATGACTTCTTAGAACGCAACTACAGCTCCGGATTCGACAGGTGTGTGCTTGCATGCTACTTGCCGGCATCGCTCGTGCCTGCTGTGAACGGCGTTGCCCAAACGCACGGACCCACATCGGGGGTTAAGCCAATGCACCCTGCATTCGAGGATTATCCGCGGGTGAACCATGCTGCCCTGGTGGGCATGCACATGGAACTACATTTGCATCCTTCCAAGAGTGCTGCGGTGTTCATCCTCCGATTGCTGCAAGCCTTTTGCTGCCGCACACATGCGCCATGGTCATGCATTCACGCCATGGCATAGCATCCGCAGGCGTGTTTGGGCTGCTGACTGACCGTTTTAGACGACACTGCACTGCCTGCCATCGGCTGCTGTCCTGACACAAGTTGGGTCTGGGTTCAGTTGACATACGGTAGCCATGACCAACGGCTTTCCTTGAGGGAGGATTGACAAGTGACAAATGCGTTACGTCCATGAATGCATGGGTGTACGATGCAGGGTGGCGTCAGGCCATTACGCACGCGTCACAAGAACACCCATCTCCAGCGCCAGCGCCAGTGCAAGCTGTGACACCCAGCCAGGTTCAGGCGGCAGCAGCAGCAGCAGCAGCAGCAGCAGCAGCAGCAACGGGGCCCGGCACGCATCTGACGACCGCCACCCCACCTCATCGCAGCAGCAGCAGCAGCAGCAGGGGCAAGCGCAGCAGGACCAGCAGCGGCTCAGCAGCCATGCCCACGCCTCATCAAGCGCTCCTCACCACCACCACAGCACGTCACACTCATCCTCCTCACAACTCTCACCTGCAACTCTACCATCACGTGCATCGTCGCTGGCCGCGTCAGGGGCGGCGGCGGCAGGGCCGGTGGTTTCGGAGCTGGTGCGGCTGGCGCTGACGCCGGACGCGGTGAAGGACCAGACGTACTTCCTGGCGCACCTCTCTCAGGCGCAGCTGGGCCGCGCGATGTTCCCGCTGGGCGCGCTGACCAAGCCGCAGGTGCGGCGCCTGGCGCAGGCCGCCAACCTGGCCAACAAGGACCGCAAGGACAGCCAGGGCATATGCTTCCTGGGCAAGGTGCGCGCTGACCCCACGTTGCATCCACTGAGTGTATTGTAAGTGTGTTGTATAGGTGTGTTGTGGATGTGTTGTAAATGTTTTATGAATGGGTCAGCCACAACAGGAGCGTTTGGAAAAGTATGGGAGGACAAGAAGGGGAACGGGGTGCAGGCCGGGCAGGGCAGGTGGCAGGGGAAGCAACTGACCAACAACGGGGTGTGCAACCATGAGCCAGATACAGCATTTGTGAGCATAAACCTAGCATGTGCCACAACACGTGTAGCAATGCGTGCAACGTAGCAGCTACATGCCATCCTGGCTGTCAAGGGGCTGGGTGGGTGCGTGGGTGGGTGGAGGGTGTTATGGCCATCTCCTGCACTGGCCTTCTCTCAATCACCTCAACGACAGATCTGCACTGCCGGTGACCCTCATGCGCACACCCTGCAGGTCAAGTTCCATGAGTTTGTGAAGGAGCACCTGGGTGAGTGGCCCGGGTACATCGTGGAGCATGAGAGCGGCCGCATGCTGGGCGTGCACCAGGGCTACTGGTTCTTCACGGTGGGCCAACGAGGAGGCATCAAGCTGGCGGGCGGGCCGTGGTGAGTGAGAAAGAGGTGGCCGTGGGGCCATGCAGTGTGATTCCCGTGGGGCTCTGGTGAGTGTGTGTTGGGCCTCGCTTAATGGCGCAGTCGGCCATCCTGCCTTGCAGCAGCTCCTGCGCTGGCCGACAAACGGGCATCGCCCAAGCACAGAACGCAGTGTGTGTGGCGTCCTGCACGTCATCGGAGCCGCTTTGGCATCAGTGGTCTCTTGTCAGGCGCTGCCCCGTGTGTACGTTGATGCTTACTGCAATATCAGCAAGTGTGTGCGCCCGCCCAGCACTGGACCCCACACCTCCTAGCACTGGACCCCACGCCTCCTAATGAGTGATGGCTCATGACCGCGTCGTGCGTTTTTCCTCCGTGTAACTCTTAGCGTAGCCCTGATTGGTTGACGCCGCCGCTGCTGTGTCGCAGGTATGTGGTGGCCAAGGACATGGCGCTCAACGTGGTGTTTGTGTCGCGGGCGTACTACGACGACGACAAGCTGCGCAACGCGTTCACATGCGGGCCCTTCAACTGGATCAGCAGGGACAGACCACACACACACACGCCCTTGTACTGCAAGGTATGGTCCAAGCCTCCAGCCTCGAAGTATTGTATTGATTACATGCTGCAGTGCGATGGGATGGAGGGGGTGCTGACGTATCCTGCCGGCTTGTCAGTGCCGGGTCAGGTGCACTGTGGAGGTGCGTGTGACCGCTGCTGGCATGCTGACGAGCAACAGCATCCTGCTCAGCATGGCATGGCAAACAGCGATGGACTGCGTCATGCGTTGGTGACGTCACCATGTGTGTACGCGAAGCCTGCCCGGTACGTGTGGCTCAGCTTGCTACATTTTCAACGTGCCAGCATCAAACACGCTGCGCAGCCAGCAGCGACGACCTGGCGTGCATGCTGCGTGCATGCAGGTGCGACACGGCCCCAACATGTACCGCTGCACGCTGGATATGGATGCCAGCGGTACAACCGGGCAGGTGGTGCTGGAGCAGAACGACCAGGGGCTGGCGGCCGGGCAGTACGCCGTCTTCTACCAGGATGGCGTGTGCCTGGGCGCGGCGAAGGTGCTCGGGGCGCCTTCATCCTCCGCTGGTTCCGGAGCCACTGGTTCCGGAGCCGAGCACGCAACCAGCTCGGCAGCGCTTGCAAGCGTGCCGGCTGCCACAGCCGGACGATCAGCCGAGCACCATGCTGAGCCGCTGCAGGCTGCGACCGGGGCGTGATTGCATCAATGCATCCATTACGTCTTTGTTTCCTGGTCAACTGTGTGGCAACCTGTGCATGCCTGGCGCTGACAATCGTCCACAGCATGCACTGCTTGCAATGAGACACAACCTTGGTTCAACAGGCTCGTCCCCACCATGCGAAATGCGGAAAGCTTTGCTGCATGGTGGTGTCTCACAACGTGGGTGTAAACTGTGTAGCGCATACGAGCCCCAATGCCCCCAGGAGCGCTAGCTGGTCACACGCTGCTCGCACGTGGCATTACCTTGTTGGGAGGCCACGGTGCACTGACCACCTGTCCGGCTCAGCCGTGCATATGCAGCTGCACAGCCAACCTAAATTCGGTACTCTCTTGGGTTGGTCAGCCCCCTGCAGTCCCTTCCACCATCCCACCCCAACCACAGCAGCTGCTGCTGCTGCTGCTGCTGCTGCTGCTGCTGCTGCTGCTGCTAGTTGTACCTGTTGAAGTGCTACAGCTGCCCCATGTTCATACGGCAGAGATGGCATGCTTCAAACCCCAGCGTATGCTTTGATGGTCAAAGGCGCCACTAAACTTCGACAAGATTGTTACAGATGGTCAACTACAGGCGGGTGAGGCGGCATGGGAGCCATGGAATCGAGGAGCAGCCATGGCTGGGCAGGGATGCAGCATTGCAATTGTAGGCAGATCAGTGGCGCGAGCGTCTTCCAGGCAGTGAGGGCGCTGGAGCGGTCCGGGGTGAAAATGGCAGTGCGGCTACGCGTGGGGCACGCCACTGCTGTTGAAGGTGAGTGTGCATGTTGAGATTAAGGCAGAGCAGTATAACTCATACTTAAGTATGAGGGACAGTGTGCTGTAGGTAACGCAGGGATATGTGCGCTGCGGAGCGCTGCCAGATGCAAACTTAACTGCATCGAGCATGAACGCGGTTTGCTAGGTTGTGATATGGGTATTAGGCTGCCTCACGGTCCAGGATGGGCCTCGTGGAGTGGCTGCTGTTGCGTGTCTGCCTCCAGCGCACCCGATACCACACAAGCAGTTTTGCATACGGTAAGAAAGAATGGAAGAGTGACGAAAAGGCGCAGACCAGTGATGAGGCAGCATAATTATCATATTGCATGACAGCAAGGGAATGGCAGCGAGCATTCTGATTGTGGCAGGGATGGGCCTGGCTTGCCCAAATCGGCAGGGGGCAACATTGAGGAGTGGAAGGAGTGGAGGCACGCATGCCAGACGGCTTGCAAAAACGAATGGCAGGTTCATATTTCACATTGGTGTCGGGTGGAGCGCCCCTGATGCGTCACACATTTGCGTGCGCATGTACATATACGCCACGACTCGCTTGATGTTTGGCAGCAAGGTTGCCAACAAGGTTGCACAAGACACGCAGCATGTTCCAAATTCATGCTGCACGGCCACCACTTCTGCTGGTGCCATGCTGGTGTCAGGCTATGACTATGAGACCACTTTGACTTGAACAGCTGAGGGCGTTTGCACGGTTAACATTACGTCACGGGAGGATCCATCGGTGACAGGCAGTTTTGTAGGGTCGAACGGAAACACGGCCGTCGTTGTTGTGTCCTTTGACGCGGGACCATCCAGGTAGTAAGCAAAGTGGAAGACGGTGAAGAGGATGACGCAGGTGAACAGCAGCGCGAAATCGAAGATATACAAGAAGAACTCGTGCGTCGCGATGTAGCCGTGCCTGCACGTTTAAACAGGGGCAGTCATGAGGACGCATGCACGCAAGAATGCCTGAGGCATGCGCAGTGCTCATGCAGTGCCCATGGAACTGCATGCGCATGGGCAACTGCTCAGATTGCACACAAGCACAGCCAGCGTGCGGCGAACGAAACACGGCCAGCAGGACGTTCGACCGCTCAACACGGGGGGGGCTGGCTGCATTCAGGGGTTGTCACGTGCATGCGCGGCCGCAAGCATTGCTCACCAGCCGTTGAAGAACTCCACCAGTCTGTAGATGTTGCGGATGTACATGAGCCCCATGGTGATGTACACTGTCGCGAAGACAATCCGCAGGTGTTGGACCTCGTACATGCGGTATTTGCGGCTGCGGTGGATGTAGGCGGTGATGGAGATAAAAATTGTGAAGAATATCAGCTGCAGCACCATGCCAATCTTAAGCAGGGTCACGCCCATTTTCGAAGTGTTTGGGTCGGAGCTGGAAGCAAGGCCGCCGCCGCCGCCCTGCACTGCCAGGCATACCCAGTCGGATACGAAGAACGACCATGCCACCCACCTGGGCGAAGGAAGCGCTCAGAAATGCCACCTGCAGGAATGCCAGGTTGCAGTTTTACAGCGTTGACCTTCAGTGAGCGGAGTGAGCTCCTGTTCATCTGCGACGCAAACCACGGATGTGCGTCCAGCGACAGCAGCTGCGCGTACCTTGGCGCATCACTCTGCCAATCGCGGCGTAGTCCATCAAAGCCAGGAAAACCGGGCTTATCACCAACAGAGAGTAGCCAATGACATAGGGGTAGAATGAAGGGGCGTATATGCTGACCGTGCGGCAAATGAAGCCCACGACCTCCAGCGCACAGAACAGCGGAAGAGACCATGCCCACCAAGCTCGCGTCTTTACGGTTGTATACAAGCTAAAGCACGTCATAAAAGCATAGAGGCACAGTGCCACAATGGCAGCTGCTGCACTCGGAATCTCGCCATAGTACTGAATCAAGAGGTCGTCCTCGCTGCTGGTCGTCATTTTGGGGCCTGTAGGTTTGGCTGGCGTGAGTGTCAGACTCTTCGGGAGTGGGGACTGCCTCCCATAAATACATAACACAATGAATTGCTCCATTCAAAAGCTCAGGATCCATCAGCCTTGTTGAATGAAGGCATTTGGTAGTTGCTTCGGCCCTGACCGAGACATCGGATTATGCCCGTCAGGTCCCTCAGCTGCGTCGAGCGGGTTACCATAAAACTCCTGGCTGACAAAAAAATCCAAGGCATCCAACTGGAAAATTTGAAACAGTGTAGGCTGCCATGTATGGCGATACTCACCCCGTTTTGTTCGTTTCTGGGTGCTTGGCAAGCACCCAGAACACATAGGGCTAGGGCTTTAGTCAGTCCTGGTGGGCACCTGTCGGGAGCAGACAGAAACAAACAGAACCCTGTTTATAAATGCAAATCGTTTCTACGCATTTGATTGCATTGCTGCTTGTTAGAATATGCAGGCCGCAACAGCAGCCCATGTAGTCTGAGTCCGAGACTCCAGTCCACAGTCACCATGTCGCTCGCCTGCGTATGCACCGTGCGAAGGACCAGGTGCAAGAAAGCTCTTTGCAGCCTGAGCAGCTGCATCTCCGTTGCATCATGAACCACCTGGTCTTTCATCTGTGCTGACCGCACGCAGAGCAGTGTGCGCCCTGCTTCGGTATTCACGGTAAGTTCACGGTGATGTATGGGATGAGGGTGAGGTGCAAACGCGTTGGTAAAACGTGTGGTAGCTCCTTCATGCTCATTCACACAACTTCAACCATCGCAAGCCCCGGCTGCAGCCCACAAACACGTACATGCCGCGTGCACAGGACGGGGCATCGGTGTTTTTCAATCTGCGTTCAGCGACAGCCCAGCCATGTATGCAAATCCTACATGTTATGCGACACAACGGCGGAACACCCAAACGTGGTGAATTAAAACTTCGTGCCAACCGTCTCCTGACACTGTGAATTTGCAGAGGCCATAAACAGTACAAACCGATGCATATGCTGGCGATCTGGAATTCACCATGCAGATGGCAGAGGCACAGCATGACAGAGCTCCTGCCAAGCATAGGTGTACAGACATGCATGTATTGCCAAGCTGCTGCAGTTGCATGCCTGCCTCTGAGTGGTAGTTCGTTGCACCACGGCCCAATCGTGCGCGGTCGTGCACACCGCCGCGTGCTGCCACCAGCATCCTGAGCGCTTGCCACACAGCGTACTCCTCGTCGCTGCTGCTGCTGCTGGTGCTGCTGCTACTGCTGCTGCATCAGTAAGCCCCTACACCGCTGCCGTCGCAAACGCAAGACCAGCTATCCAGGCCGCGCCAAGGCATACACAGGACGTCAATGGAACACAGCTGTAGACTGCAATTGCATTACACTGCCAGTGCGAGCTGCACGGCCTTCAGGTTCAGCCATGCGGTGTGCTGCCGGCACCACAGCGCTATCCACAGAGTGTTATGCGTGCGCTCCGACGCCCACGTTGGCCAATGGATTACCGGAGGATACCGAAAACGCCCGCACTGGCGGAAATAGCCACAGGTCAGCAGTGACTGTTAGCGGTCCAAGCAGCAGAAGTCCCACGTACGGCAACACAGCGCGGGTCAGGCATATTGCGTACAGCAAAGTCAGGACTTGAGCAAGATGGGGAGGCTGCAGCAGCACACTTCACCTGCCGCCCAACATGGGCCGCATGCATGGCAGCAGGTCAGATGCCATGGTGAGCAATGACTGGATGGGTTGCATTCCAGGCAAGGTCACTGCTTGCACTGCACGCCTGCATGCGTGATTGCAGGCGTGTACCATCATGTAGGCAAACTCTGCTGGCACGCATGGTATCATGGAGTTCGAGGTTGGCGCCAGCTTCGTGCATTTGTGAGGCATCATCAGCTGAGCGTACGAAAAGCAATGCAAAGAATGTGTGTGCAAGGAGTTTGCGGTACACTCTGCTCATGACGAGGCCCGTGAGGATGCGAGACTCCAAGGCATGCGACTGCTTGACGTGAGTTGCGGTGCGGCCCGTGGGGAGGGGCATTCACGCCTCTCGTGCAGCCGTCGTGAACGAATAGCATTTGTGTCATGGGAGCATGAAAAGCTACCAACAATTGAATTTTGGACGCATGAATGTGTGAGTAGGGTCATAACAATTCCGATGCATTGCGGGCATGGGTACTTGGTGAAAAGCTGATGGTAGTTCAGGGTGCTTTAGCAGGGGATTTAAACCCTCGGAAGAGGGCTGCATGTCGAGGATGAATGGATCAAGGGGTTCAGATGCACAAGAATGAGAACACAGGCGAGCGACTTGGGCATCAGCAGTGCGTGCCCTTGCGTCATTCGTTTACGGAACGCAGCATCAGGTTGTGCAGCCAAGGGGCGAGAGCATGCACGATCTGGCGGTGCGCTGCTGCCGGCAGGGCGAGTCGAGTCCACAAGGCCCACCACGGAGCGGTACGTGGGTGTCAACGTAACACAATCAGTGTCCTGCGCCTGCGCTCTATCTGCTTGAGCGCTTCTCGCCTGGCACTCAACACCAGCCCGCCCGTATGGCAACGCGCCAGAGGCAGACCACGAGTGTACACCACGGCGCTGTTTATGCGCTGACCACCTTCACTTCCACCTTTTGACCGTCATTCGGCGCCCAGGCGCTGCTAGCGCTGTCGTTGATTTGCGGCGGCGTAGCCGCCGCCGGCGGACACTTGTCGTCCACGGGCGTGACGGCCGGGTTGTTCTCGGGGTCGGGCAGGTAGTAGCCAAAGTGGAAGACGGTGAAGAGGATGACGCAGACGAATAAGAGCGCAAAATCGAAAATGTACATGAAGTACTCGTGCGTGGCCATGTAGCCTCGCCTGCAGGTGAGGGGTGCAGTACGAGGCATTAGGGTGTCGAGACACATGCACTCATTGAGCACAGGGGGGATACATGGGCTGACGGATGCTGCACATGGGCGCGCATGCTGCACAAGCAACCGAGTATTTTGAACGCAGGGAAGCATGCGCCGGCTCTCGCTGCACAACTAGACCCTTACCTGGCAAGTGGCAACCATTTTGGGCCAGCAATGGGGTAAACGGCATGTGGGTCATGTGTATGCAATGCATGCACAAGTGCATCTGGCTGCTCCATGCAGTGCGCAGACCCTGAGAGGGCGTTGCCTGAGGTGTATTGCGACTGTGGCATAGGTATATTTCACTCGCGCCAAGGACTCACCACCCCTGGAAAAACTCGACGAGGCGGTAAATGTTGCGCGCGTACATGAGCGCAATGGTGGCGTACAGCGTGATGAAGACAATCCTCAGTCGTTTTATCTCATACATGCGGTATTTGCGGCTGTAGTTGATGTAAACTGTGATGGACAGGAACAGAGAAAAGAACACCAGCTGCAGTGCCATGCCCGCCTTGAGGAGGTTAATGCCCATTTTCGCCGTGTTCAGGTTCGTGCTTGTAGCCATAGCCCCGCCACCGCCTTGCACAGCCAGGCAAAGCCAATCGCTGATGAAAAAGCCACGTGACACCCAGGTTGGCCGAAGATAGCGCTCGTTTATGCCGCCTGCAATACGCACGGCCAGAACGAACATTACACAGGTCGTTTCAGCACGTGCGTGTCACACTAGCGCCAAGCAGGAAGGCCACTAGTCGGTTCCACTGAATTCTTCAATACAATGCAGCAGCTATACACCTGTGCAATTTAAGTGCCCTTGCAGTTCAGCGTGCTCATCGTGTGGTGCTTATTAGCAGAGCACAAGCCCAGGATGGCCCTTCATAAAGACATCAGCTAGGGGTGGCGTGCAAAGATAACGAGCTTGACGACCATTCCACAACCAGAACCAGAACCGTACAAGCTGCGTTGTACGCAGCATTAGCCTGAGCACTAGCGGCACGTTCTTACCGATGCGCATAATCCTGCCCACCGCGGCATAGTTCATGAGGGCCAGGAAAACTGGACATATTACCAGTGTGGAGTATCCAATCACGTAGGGGTAGTACGAAGGGTGGTATATGCTTATAGCTCGGAACATGAAGCCAAACACCTCCATCGTGCAAAACAAGGGCAAGACGAGTGTCCACTTGGCCCGTGTCCGTATGCTCAGGGCAAGGGTAATTATAGCCACGAAAGCGTATAAGCACATTGCTGCCAAGGCTGGAGCTGTGTTTGGGACCTCTCCATAGTATAGGACGAGCAAATCATCGTTGCTGCCCATTGTGCGGTCGCAGGCTGGTGCGTGTGTTTGACACCTATGAAGCTAGCAAGCACCACGATACAAGTGCCAGAGCTTCAACCTGCTTCACATGATTCTGTTCGCGTCCCTTCCTGTTCACGATTTCGAAGGTCGCGGGTTGAAGGGCCGCCCGCTATTTTCAAGGTAACCCTTCAGCTCCACCGTCAGTTTATGACATTAAAAATGCGGGTTTACAGGACCACCAAGCGCGGCGTGTCAAAGGCCTCGGAAATAGTTTTGATTGATATTGGCCCAGAGCAACGGCTCAGGCGTGTAAGGTCCTGATGCCTGCATTAGTCAGGTCTGTGACTGCTGGTGTGTGTGGACTAAGCCTGCAAAGCCACGCAATAATGCAAAACAACCGCTCAGTGTTGAATCACCAGTAATGTGCACGGCCTATACTCAAGGCCTGGCTCCTGTTTCAGTTTGTCAAAAGTGCGTGTCGGCTGCACTGCCAGGCGCTATGCATATGGAGTTTCCAGGTTGGCTTGTGCTGACAAGATTGATTCGAGGTTTTACCTAGTGTGCCCGCGTCCGTTTGTGGCTTGTACCTGTGTTGTGCCGTACCAACTGCGGACCCAAGAACGACTGGTGCAGCAGCACAACTCACAGTGGCAGCACCCCTCGTCTGACCTAGTCCTTGCTGGATGGGGCTTTCCTCAGTGACAAACAGCAGTGCATATGTACGCATATGTCTCCTGGGAGCAGCTATTCAGTTTGCAGTCTGGAGCCCAAATGGCTGTCACCCGAGCCAAAGCAAAGGATCCGCAGTTCAGCACCAAAGGTGGTAAACCACGGCAACGCGACCCTTATACCTTGTCATCCCATGTCTTGGCATGAGTCTTGGCTTATCCAGTGCACCTGGCAGTCTGGCGCAGAGCAAGGGTGCCCCCCGTTACCGTCTTGGCTTATCCAGTGCACCTGGCGGTCTGGCGCAGAGCAAGGGTGCCCCCCGTTACCGTGCGTCGCGGATGAAGCACCCTGAAGGCCCCAGCGACCGCACCTTTGATTGTCTTTTGCACGTCCAGCAAACAACTCAGAAAGATTGGCACGTGTGTGCAGCAGGCAGCTGGCCAAGTGAAACACCCCAACAACTCACGCATTTGGGATCAAGTTTGCAGTTTGCACCCCCAATAATGTCCCCCATACATCGCAACGGGCAACTTCACTGCCCACAGCCTTTGCCCCTGCGGAGGCCACAGTTGACACAAAGGCCCCTGCTTGGTCGGTTATGTCGGTCTCTCTCGTGTTGCAGGGCTAGCAGGGCATGCGCACTGACATTGAGAATGCCTCACAGCACCCTCACACCCCCCCGTTGTTACCCACCTCAGCATCGCATGCATGGCAAGGCACGCACTTGCTCGGCGGGCCGCAACAGTACCGCCAGGCTGAGAGCACCATGCACGCGAAGAGCCGTCCAAGGAGGCTGTGGCGCCATGCACCACGGATCGACACTAGCCACACACACCTCTGCATCCCACTGAGTTCTTGCTGTGTTGCCAGAATTAAGTTGAGACTCTGGTGGCTTGCTTGGTGTGGGGTGAGCCACAGGCTATATCTCCCCGTGTTACATCTCTCTCTATCTCTATCTCTCAGAACGCGTTACTTGCCATTCCAGCGCACATCTGTCAACGCTGATGATCACCGCACAACTACCACACATTCGCCACGCTCACATACCTACGCGTTACACCTTGTGACACGCAAACCTAATGCAGCATGTGCAGCCCATGCTACGCATGACCAAACACACATAGTACCGGTGATCTGGTATGCCGAACGAAAATGCCGCTGAGCGCTGATCCTGCATGCGCTCGAATCATGACCAGAAAGTCCAGCTGAAGGGGCCAATGTCCTTTGGGAGCTGCCCTGAAGCGTCCGCCTGGGCAGCGTTGGCGCCAGCTGCTAGCAGCACCTTGCACACCTGCATGCAGCACAAGCAATGACACGCAATGCGCTCGATGTGGCCGCCCTTGTGCAACGCCGTGTACATGCATTGCCGGAAGCTTTGTCAGCGCGCATGTCAGCAGAGGCCTTGCGCACAGTACCGTCATGCTGTGCCTTGTAAGCCGGCGGTTCTGCCCTGGTGGTGTGCATGCCGCCGTACTGCTTCATGCGTGTCGGGCCCGGTGCAGGACCTTGATTCCATCATGCATGCAGGGCAAGCCAGGCGCAATTCCAGACGCGGCGGATGGCACATCCGCACATGTGAGGATGACTCATGCAACGACGGGGTGCGCCCTGATGTGCATGAAGCAGGTGACCATGCAAGCACCTGGCGCGACGGCAGCAGCTGCCAGATTGGTGTAGTGCTGCAACACAGCTGTTGTTCGACAACGCGTCAGCCGGTGCCTCACCAGCACGCGACGCGAGTGACATAAGCGAGCAACGCACCTCTTCTTGCTCGCAAATTGCAGCGTAGTGCAGTGGCGTCTGGCCTTCCTCATCCACCGCATTGATATCAGCGCCTGCCTGTATGAGCGCCTGTGCTATGCTTGCATTGCCACGGTCTGCGGCAAAGTGCAGCGCGGTGCAGCCCGCATCATCGCGGGTGTCTACTGGGGTGCCTTGCGTAAGGAGCTCTAGCACGCCTTGCTGGTCATTATTGCTGACCAGCTCATGCAAGGTCAAAGGCCCGGCCTGTGAGATGCAGGCACACCCCCAAGCGCAAACGTGTCAGCAGCTCAAAAGCGGAACACACAGGCTGTTGAACAGGCTTGTGGTGCCATGACGCCTGTGGTGCTGTGCAGGTGAGTGTGAACATAGAGCTGTAGCAGTGTAGTCCATTAAAATACATCACATTCCTGCAAACTTGAGGGCTGTTGCGCACATGCAGACGAAACCAGCGGTGAAACAAACCTGCTCCGTTGGTCCGTCTTCTTGCGCCAGGCTGCTGAACACTGGTCCCATGCTGCCTCCTTTACTCTTATGCGCTGCCTTCTGCTCTGTGCTATCGCTCCATTCAGGTGCAAGCGTTGAAAGGATGTCCACGTATTGCTGCATGGATGACAGTTTTGATAAGTCCCCGAGCTTGCTCCAAGCGTCCCTGCAGGTGCACACCCATATGCAGCTGACATCAGGCAACGGTTGTACACTTGTTTCCAAAAGCGCCACGCGCCTCGGTTCTTCACCCACCATTTTGCTCTGCCTGCAGGGTCCCAAAACGCTGGTTTGCTTGTGCTACAAGGCCCAACCGTTGCCTGTTTGTACAACCCATAGAGCTCCAGCTTTTGCTTGTCGCTAAAACGCTTGTCGCCAGACGTTACGGCCGAGCCAAGGAAGTTTGCGGCTGCCTCAAACAAGGCCTGCACCTCATCCTGGTCTTGGAGTTCGTCTTCGGTCAAGCCTAGGTCAGCCATGGTTGCGGTGTGTATGCATCACGTGTTGTCCTTCCTCCAGCTGAAGGCCTTAGGACACACCATACACGCTCAAGGGCTCACGCATTCACAGGTCCATGGGTCATCCGCATGCAAAGTAGCAAATGCTGACTCGCTTGAGCAGCGCTGGAAGCAAAAGGCCTGCTGAGGACCTACCAACGCAATGCCAGGATCGAAGCTCTTGTATTCACAAGCTGCACAATGTACCTTGCAACAACGCGCCACGCCGCCGCACGCTCGCTGCCCGACGATGCGGTGAGGCGCTGCGCAACTGCGGCAGCGAAACCGCATACCGTAGAGGGCCCTCAACTGCCTGCAACACATGGCCGCCTTGCTGGGCTGCACGAAATGTGCATGTGGTGCCCCTGTCCTTCATCCAGACAACCTAGGCACCCCTGACGTAACCTCGTTTCACGCGTGGTGCGTGTGTGCAGGGGACAGGTCGCAGGCGCCGCGCTCAGCAGGCAGGGAGGCTGGTGTGCTACGTCATGCCCCTGCTCCTGGCCTTCACCAGCACAGGCTACTACTCAGGTGCGGCTAGTTGTCGCAGTCCAAAGCGCGCGTGTGCGCCTCAGTGCGGACGCTGCATAGTGACGCTAGGCATGACACTGTTATGATCCAACCTTCGGCACGACAGCGCTTGCTTTAAAAGCTCCGGGCTGCGTTGCAAACCATACATCAGTATGTTTGCTGTGCCTCACTCTTTCATGTTGCTACTAGTCTGCTGGCACGACAGACTGCTGTACGCTGGCTGTGTGCTGACTCTTGCAATGCCCTCCAAAAATGCCCTCTGTGTGTGCATCCCTGCGTGCGTGCCTCTGTGCCCTCGTGCCTCTGTTCAGTGGACCCTGGTGAGCTCGCAGGCCTGCCGCACCACCTGCACATCACCACGCTGCCGAAGGAGGTGGTGGACCGCATGCCGCCCCCCAGCCTCACCATCATGGCGCCGCCCCCGCCCGCATCCAAAGGTTTGTTGTCGATGTCAACCGTGTGTTTGTACGCGGAAGACACTAGGGGCACTGTCGGCATCTCAACGCCGCCAACGCACTCCACTCCATGCTTGCAAACAAATTTCATTTTGCTTGCGGCCAGTGGTTGTTGCTGATTGACTCAATGCTGCACCTTATGCTTCCATGCCGCGCAGGTGGGGTGAAGCAAGCCAAGCTGGATGCCACGGCTGAAGCGTTCTTAGCCACGACAGAACTGCCGGCACCGCCACCGCCACCGCCACCGGCACCAGCTCCGCCGGCTGGAGATCGTGCCAAGGGAGCCGCTGACACAGCAGCAGCAGGCAGCGCCTGGCAGCGGCGCACCCGAGGCCGACAGCAGCAGCAGCAGCAGCAGCGTGGTGATGGTGTGGTCGGTGCCCGGCCGGTTGATCCGCTGTCGTGCTGCTCCATGGCGGCGTTGGTGGCTGACGTGCTGCAGGTATGCATCTTGATCCCTGAATGATAACCACGACCAAAAAGTGGTTGATCATGATTGCTATTATGATCTTGGACACCCAAACCAAACAGTCCTTGGCAGCACGTGCGGTACGCTCCTGCAATCCTGCATGCAAGGTGTACGCATGCAGGGCAACATCCATTGATGCCGTGCATGCGCTGCCATGGCCCAGTAACTCCAGGGCGCATTCACTACCTGGCTGTGACGCACGAGTTTGCTCGGTGCGGGTATGATCCGGGCTGCTGCTGCGTGGTGAACTTCATTCAGGTGAGCCACACGTCCCTGGATGTGATCAGCGCGGACCTCAACCGCAACGCACTGCTCAAGGAGAGGGCCAGGTCTGCAGTGACACGCCTCAACCAAGACATACAGGTACAGGTGGCAACCCAGCGCCCCTGCCGGTATATGCAGTGAATGTGCATGGACCTGATTGTCGGTCGTCCTTGGTTGCATCAAGATATGTTCGTAATGTGGTGCCGTAGTATGCTGATGCAGCGGGTGGCTACAGCACTTATTGGTTGACGTAAGCCACAGGAATTGCGCGGAAGCTCCTCCCCCATCTTGTTGCTTTTGCATGCTCATGCTGCGCCCGCTGCCTCACACGCTAGTGTGTGCGACCTCCGCGTCGCCTGCTGCCTACCCTGATGCTTCCGGGCCTGATGTTTCCTGCTCCAATGCTTCCTGGCGCCGCATGCAGGCACTCCGTGACCAGGTTGAAGCGTTGGAGGAGCGTGCGGCAGCGGCGGCGGAGCAGCTGGACTTCAGCACAGCAGCAGCGCTCAGGTGTGTGGGGGTGCCCCACATGCCTGTAACAGCCCAACCGGCATCACGCATACATCAGTGTGGGCGTTTTGTCTTGAGCCATGTAGCTCAGCCATTTCAACCGCTTTGTGACCCGCAGTGGTCATCGGCTGGATTCATGCACAATGGGAGCTAATGAGCAGAGCAGTACGACGAAACGGGTCTTTGCAACGTGCATTATCAAATCCATCATTTCAGCTGTCAGCATGGGTGGCCTTTCTCTACAGTCCCTTCTCTGTCAACGACACGCATCCCATTCACTGCTCTGCAATGGCATGTCCAGGGCGGGTTTAATGCACACCTGCAGTCACACAACCGTGTGTTTGGCTCGGCCGTGTACCGGTACTTCCCACATCCACACGCATGCGCTGCTGCCAGGAGCGAGGCGGAGGGCCTGCGGGAGAGCCTGGCGGCGTATGAGTCCGCCGCCCAGATGGAGATGGACGCTCAGGACCATCTGGCGGGGGTGGAGGCGGCCGTAAGGCAACGCCAGGTGGGTGGTTGTGGCCGGGCTGCGTCACGATCTACCATGCTTATGGAGGTGCGGAGTTACGGAGTTACGGCCATACCATGGGCCATCAGGTAACGGGGCGGAGCACTGTGGATAGTACAATCAGCTATCTGGCTTGATACATGAACTCGAATGCAGCTGCTCAAGCTCAGGAACCGGAGGATTATGTTCATCATGCTACGCTCACGTTCGGTCCGCTACACCAGTGCGGCAGGAGGTAACGAACGCATGTACGGTTCGGCGTGATTGCAGAGATCTCTCTTTGTGAGCACCAGCATTTCGGTCATGCTACGATGTCTCACGCAATCGGTGCATAGTTGCGCACACACCTCACGTGTGTAGGCTGAGGAGTTGAGTGGCACGTCACGCCGCCTGCAAGCGCTGGCGGCGGCCGCAGCGGCCACGCTGGCCAGGCTGCAGGCGGAGGCGAGCGCGGCTGCGGCCAAGGCCGAGGCCGCCACCCGGGCAGGCTCCTCGATCGCCGCCGGCCTCGCGCACAGCTCCAACGCTGAGGGTGTGCGGCAGGTGACCGTCATGCCGCGTTAAGGCCTTGGGGCTGCGGTGCTGTGCATGTGGCTGCTTAGGGCCCCCAGCAGCTGCCTCAGCTGCATGCCTCACATGTTGGCGCGAGCGCCTGTTTGAACAGGCGTGAGCTGAACCAAGCCAGCAAACAACCTGAATCAGGCTTGGTCCAGCTCATGCTGTTCAAGCAGGCACTCACGCCATGACCCTGCTTTTAGCTGAGGCAGCCGCTGGGGAATCCAAGCAGCCACGATCAGCACTGCAGCCAACTTGCACCCACGCATCCAACCCGTGCTCTCGCAGTCCATGATCCTGACATGTAATGAATGCAACGAATGCAATATAGCAAGATGACTGTTTGTACTGGTTGTACCGCTGTCCATCTATGTTTGTTGTACGGTGCCTGCCAAACTCGCTGGACAGGGTCTGCGGCTGCAATTTGACGGTTTGTACTGTGTGTACCGCTTGCGTTGCTTGTACCGCTGTGCTTTATACGGTGCATGTCATTCACTGGACAGGATCTGCGGGAGCTGGAGGTGTCAGCGCTGACGATGCTGGCGACGCTCCAAGCCCGCCTGGCGCACGTGCGTGCGTCCAGCCAGGTCACGCTGGCCGGCGCCGCCGCCCTCACCGCCAACCTCAGCCAGGCGGAGGCGCTGGCAGGCGCAGCGGACGGCCAGGCGGGGCTGCTGGCGGCGCAGCTGGAGCTGGCAGCCGCGCTGCAGGTATCGACTGCTGCCGTTCACGTGCTGCCTGCATGCCTGCGTGTGGGGTCGCATGGCGGCATGGAGATGTCGAGCGGCGCCACACCCAGGCTGTCACACTCGCATGCAGTCCTGCCCAAATGTGCGGGCGGCGGCGCATGACGTCAGCATGGTGGAGCAGTTGAGCGTGCCTGCCTGACCGCAGGACCCGCTGCGCGTGTCAGTGATGGATACACATCCTCCCTCATTGTGAGGGCACTCCTGTGAGGGCCCATGCGCTGTTGGCTGAATACGGTAGCAGAACCTGCACGGCTAGGTACCAGTGGTTGGTGCATGTGCTGCTGTGCGTGTGCTGCGCAGGACTATGAGCATGCGGGGCGGCTGCAGGGCAGCCTGAGGCTGCTGCACGCGTCCGCCTCGCGTGGGCGCATCAGTGCGGACGCCTGGCATGCGCTGCTGACCCGCCACAAGCTGGACCTCTTCCAGTTGAGTGCAGATAGTGCTGACCTGGCTGTGCGACTCCACCATCGCGTGGCGCCATCCTACTAGCAATGTTGATCATGCAGTTTGGCTATGAGTCTGTGACTGGTTTGAGGGGTGACAATAAGGGGGTGGTGAGGGGAGATTGTTGTGCTAGCAACCTGCAGCTCCAGCAATCCCCTGTCCTTCCCATCTCTGACTGGGGTTTAACTGCTTAGTGAGCAGGCCTTGATGATCAGGAATTTCCGCATGAATCTGGATGGACCCCTGATTGGGTTCGTGGTCCTCTCCTCCCCAGGGGTCCAGGGGCTGAACCTTGAGCATCGTGTGAGCTGTGAGGGGCTGACGTCGTGGGTAGATGTTGGGCCTATGGGTGCATTGTGTGCATGATGAGCTTCAAGACCTTGGGGCTGCAGTGTGGTGGCTGCTCAGGGCTCCCAGCAGCTGCCTCAGCTGCGTGCCTCAAATGATGGCATGAGCGCCTGCTTGGACAGGTAGGGTTGGGTTAAGCCAAGGCCAAGGCTTCATCCAGCCCACGCCTTCTCAAGCAGGCGTTCACGCCATGACAGTACTTTAGCTGAGGCAGCTGCTGGGGAATCCAAGCAGCACGAACAGCACGACGCCTAACTCGAACCCACTCAGTGGAACGTTGCAAGTGATGACCATAGACTGCTGAAGCATAGCTTGGCTGTGTGGGTTCAAGCGATGCTTTTGCAGTCCATGGTCATCACTTACAACGTTACACTGAATTGGACTGCTCGGACTGCCGCACTACCGCCCTGCCACATGCATCACATCGTGTGTGGCACAGCAGCGGCTTAGTAATGAGTCATACCTGTCCTGCGGTATGTATCTTCTGGGGTCTCCTGTCTGAGGGGAGCATGGGTCGCACAGCCCTCGAGTAACATGTCGTTACACATACCGTATGAGTCATGGTATGGTATGTTACATCAGGAGCGTGTCGGCCAAAAGGCCCATGCTTCCCCCCAGATGGAGACCAGAAGACAAGGAATCGGCATGAGTCATACCCACACACACAGCCTGCCATGCAGTCTCTATCCTCATACGCATTCACACTGCATGGCCCCACGGAAATCACTCTGCATTGCCCCACGGGAATCAAACAACTCTCAACACGCCTACCATCAATCGCTGCTGGCCGCCATGGCCTCCACTCCCTCCACTCCCCCCCTGCAGGCATGTGGCGGACTACCAGTTCTTCAAGGCACAGGTGGGGCGGCTGGTGGGGCTGGCAGGGGAGGCACGAGCGCTGCGGTACAAGTTTGCAACGGGGGAGGTGAGTGGGGAATAACACCGAGAACGCCGACTCTTAACTGCGCGTGGTTTCGTGCAGCGGTTGTGCGCGCTGACTTCCTTGGGCCTTGTTAGGTTCTGCAACCGTCATTCATCCTCATTGAGAGGGGAGTGTTGGCCGCAACTAGGTAGGCAAACGACAAACTGTCGGAGGGCCAGGTCGGTACTCTGCTGGCGGGGCTGCAAGGACCTGCCCGAGTGTCTGGCTACCTGATCACACTGTTTTGCACCTGCTATGCCTTGATGGTGATGCAGGCAAGCGATGCAGCCGTATTGAACGTGTCGGGCAAGCTGTGGCACGCCTTGTCAGACCTCAAGGCGGCTCTGAACGAGGGTGGCGCCAGTGGTGACACCCACGCCCTCGCCCCTGCTGCCACTGCCGCCGCCGCCGGTGCCGTTGGGCTGGGCGCCGATGCTGCCGTCCACCCAGTGCATGCGTTGAATGCGGAAGAAGTGAAGATTGTATTGGCAGCCACAGCACCGCTGCCTGGCGGGACGACACGCGCAACGCCGGTGTCCGCGTGAAAGCACTCGGGTTATGTCGGTCGGTGCCGTATGTATGCTCTCTCCCACGTCTGTTGCTGTGGCTCCCGTTGTTGCCCTCAATTGCCCGTGTACGTGCCAAATGCCCAACATGCATGGACGATGGTGGATAAAAAGAGCTGTCAGTGTGTGAGACGCGTGCAGCAGCCACTGTGTGGAAGCGACTATCGCACCAGTTGCCTTGGGCGAGCCAGATCCCCGTGCAGCATTCAGCCGCGCGCTTCAAATGTAACCTGCTGATGCTGACGGGAAAGCGAGAGGTTGAGCCTCAGCCTGTTTGTTTTGAGCTACATGCACCTGCATGCTGAACACATGCCCTGATGGCCCGCAAGCAAGGCCACTGGATGTCAAGTCAATCAGTCATGCATTCGCGTGCTGGGAGTGCCGAATGCGAGGAGTCCTGTTGCACGCTTCAACACGTCCTCAAAGGACGCATGACATTGACACTTACCATGCATAGTGCTGTCGGGTCGAGTTGAATTGAAAATTGGTCCAATTGCTGGCCCGTCATGCACAATGGACCGTGGCTTTGCTGGACATCTGACACTGCCCCGATATGGGCATCAAGATTCATATGCTCGGTACCGCTGTGCTTAAGATCCTGCATGCATTTCTGGTTTCTGATTGGAGCCATCTTGAAATAGTATCGCCAATTGTGCTGTGGCCGGCATTATGATGCTTCGCCATGGGTTCCTGCTGCCAGTCTGAGCAGCAGCAAGACCTCCTGGTTTCACCACACAGGGGTTAGCAAAAGCACCGGAGGGCACAATTTAACAGGGGGTTTAGGGCATTACGCAATTCGGCGCCACGTGTCGCCGGCACATGCTGGCACACGCACTTTTGCTCGTTGCAACAGCCCGACCCAAACACTGCTACAGTAGAAAGCTTTTTCGACCGCCAAGTAAATATGCTTGCAGCTCGCGCCCGTCTTGCTCATCAAAGCTTGAGGTGCGCCGGTTAGCTGGCGCGATGCATGCCACAATCATGACATGACCCTATTACAAACTAGCATACGCAGATGCCGTTGTCGTACTGCTGCACTGCATGGTGCATGTGCCAAGCCAGGCTTTGCATGTCGTGCATGCGTGAGAGCCCATAACGCGTGCAGGCGTATGTACGCAACGCTAGCAATACGCGTATGGGGCATCACCGAGCGGTGGTGCGCGGGATCAGTCCGCCCGTGGCGCCTGCCGCCGGCGTGACGCCCCCCTTGAACGGCTGCAGCGGCGCCCCGGCCGTGAACATCGCACCGGCAAGGTTCTTGGGCGGGCCCGGAATGGTGCTCAGCATCGGCGTCTCATCCTCCGGCACAAACGCCTCCGAGCCCAGCGTGCACGCCAACGACGTCCAATCGCCTACGTACGAATCAAAGTCTAGGTGCTGCGCCCAAGACGTAAGATCGTCTGCTTTGCCCTCCAACGTTTCGTCGCTGAGTTGTTGGAGCTCTTCTAGGGACAGGCCGGCCATGGCGGCGGTTTCGGAGGCGCCGCCGCCGGCG